>RJWJ010010953.1:0-45627 GCA_004363605.1 Indri indri | reverse complement strand
CAGTACCAACAACAGTGTTTGGCCCAAAGTGGCTTCTCAATTCCATGAGTGCATGAATGAGTGCATGAATCTCTCTAGCATTGGCGAGTGGCTTTTGGATTAGCCTTCCATACGTCAAAAGGATTAAGATCAAACTCGAACCTTGGGAGGCTGGATTGAACAATACAACATTAGGCTGGCTCTAGTTTTAGGATAAGAGGCTTCTGAAAATTGATCTGCTTATTACTTGTAAATATTTTTACTAGAAAAATAAAGAAGTAAACTCACAGATCTCTCAATGCCTAGAATGAGAAAAGTGACACAATTTAACCATTGTCTAAAATTTCTGATGCAAGGGAGTTAATAAAAGGATCAGATTACTCCCCTGCACCTCCTTCTCCCCACCCTAGGCAGCAGGTAGTTGTATTATCCACAGTTTGACTTGGGGTATGCTCTTTTTTCTTACCATTTCTTTTAGGAGTCCAAAGCTGCTCAGACATTTGAGGGGAAAGAAGACAGACTTCAACACAGGAATTGAGAAAACCAAGTGTTCTGAATTTTTATCTATTTATTTATTTTTTTGGAGACCAGGTCTCGCTGTATTGCTCAGGCTGGCCTTGAGCTCCTGGATTGAAGTGATCCTCTTACCTCAGCCTCCCAAATAGCTGGGACTACATGCATGTGCCACCATACCTGGCTATTTTTTTTTAATAAAGGAATTAATTAAGTTAGTTCAGAAGGGATGGATTTCTCCTCTGAGTTTTTCAAGGTTTAGAAATTGATTCCATGATTGGGGCAGGAAATATAAATGACGAATTTGGAAAGTCTAGTTATGTACAGGAAGAAGGGATACTATTGACTGCCAAATGGACACAGGGACAATTGTGAGAACCAAAAAGAATAATCACTGCAATTAACTGAAGCATAGCAACTATAAAACTGACTTCATACTAATACTTTAAACAATTGTCATCATTGGAAATTTCTATGGCACCGACTCATCACTCTAAAAGTCAGGGTTTGGAATCAAGATGTTATTCTGCTTTTCTGGGGAAAATAGCTGATGAGGAGAGTTATTTTCATTGCATTTTTTTCCTTGTTTTGAAATAATCTCAAACTTACTGAAAATGTCAGAGTGCGAGAAACTACTTCTTTTTCCCCCGAGCCATTTAGCAACTTGATGCCTCATCATTCCTGAATACTTTAGTGTGTGTTTCCTACAAATAAGGACTCTCTCTTAGATAACCACAGTACAGTCAACAAAATTAGGAAATTTAACATTGATGAGCCAATTGTCCTAATAACGTTTTTTTAATAGCAAAAGAATCCTGTTTGGAATCACATGTTGCATTTAGTTGTTAAGTTGATTTAGTCCTTTTCATTTTGCAACACTTCTTCAATCTCTGGTTTTCGTGACCTTGACACTTTTGATGATTGCAGGTCAGTTATTTTGTAAAGTGTCCTTCAATTTGGATTTGTTTGATGTTGCCTGGTGATCAGATTCAGGTCATGCATTTTTCGAAGGGATATCACAGGACTGAGGCTGTGTTCTTCCTTCCCCATCTTACTGTCAAGTGGGATATTATGTTGATGTGTCCCATTGTCAATGATGTTCTCTTTGAGCACTTGATTAAGGTGGTGTCTGTCAGACTTCTTCACTGTGCACTTACTCTTTTCTCTTTGTAATTAACAAGTATTTTATGAGGAGGTACTTTGAAAATATTTAAATATCTGGTTCCTCATCAAACATTCATTTTATTCATTTATTTATATCAGTCGAACTCAAGGATTCTCATTCGGTGAGTTATATATAATTTGTTACTATCATTATTTATTTTGATGTTCAAATTCTCCGATTAGAAATGTGGGCACCCCGTCAATCTAGTTTCGGTGTCCATTTGGCATACTCCATCTTTCTTTGGGCACATCCTTGCTTTCTTGCTCAATATGCTCCAAGTACTTCTGGTACTTTCCTTGCCCCAACCCTTGAATCAGCCATTTCTCCAAGGCCCCTGGTTCCTCTTGTTGAAGAATAGTGTTTAGGGCCAGGTGTGGTGGCTCACGCCTGTAATCCCAGCACTCTGGGAGGCCGAGGCGGGCGGATCGTTCTGAGCTCAGGAGTTCGAGACCAGCCTGAGCAAGAGTGAGACCCCGTCTCTACCAAAAATAGAAAGAAATTAATTGGATAGCTAAAAATATATATAGAAAAAATTAGCCGGGCATGGTGGCGCATGCCTATAGTCCCAGCTACTCGGGAGGCTGAGGCAGAAGGATTGCTTGAGCCCAGGAGTTTGAGGTTGCTGTGAGCTAGGCTGACGCCACGGCAATTGCCCCAGGCAGGAGAGTGAGACTCTGTCTCAAAAAAAAAAAAAAAAAAAAAAGAATAGTGTTTAGAAACCAAGGTCAGGTGTTATTGCCATGGGTGTGTCGCTGCTCCCAGCCCCCTTATGCTCCCAGTGAATAGAGCTCGAAAAAATATGTATATATGTGTGTGTGTGTATTGCAAGGTGTGGATCTTGTTTGTATTCTGGTTCAAATGAACCAATTATTAAAAAGATATTTTCAGACAATTGGGGAAATTTTATGTGAACTGAGATGACATCAAGGAATTGTTCATTTTGTTACATGTGATAAAGATATTATCGTTATGTTTTAAAAAAAATCCTTATCCAAGAGAGGCAACTGACATACTTACAAGTGAACTCTACCTTCAAGGAGGGTTAAGTGAGATATGGGTGGATTAAAGGTGGAAAGGACTATGTCATTTACTATTCCATATATAGATACACACATACATTTTTTTCACATATATACACATATATATAATTTGCAATTATGCTTGAGCTTGGTATATAAATATCTGCAATCTCACCTCTCTAAATGCAATATTTAGAGCTCATTTAACCCCAGAGCTCCCTGTTAAAGTAAACTTGTATCACAAGTCCCATTTTACAAGTCCCAGAAAGGTTTTGACCCTGTCTGGAGTAGAAGACTTTTCTTCTGACCTTTCGTTTGGTGCATGGTAATATCTCTTATCCCAAAGACAGAACAGATGATTTGGGATGTCATAATGTATTCTTTCTTGTCTTTGGCTCAGTTTATGTGACATTAAAAGGTTATTTAGGACCAAATGCAAAACCTGTCCTTAGTAACCTTGTCTGTGAACTGTCGCGGTATGAGCGGACAGGTCGATCTAGACATAGGACTTCTGTCCCTCACTGGGCAGGGGAGCTGGCCTCCAGCCTCTACAGCTGTTCCCTGCAGGAGCGGCCAGAGTTCAGTGGCGCTCATTAACATCATAAGCAGCTGTGCCAGCAGGCAATTTAGGGCAAAATAACCCATCAATTAATCTCTTTGTCATTGGACCTTTCAGACGTTGGTTTGTGCCTTGGTTAAGGCTGTAAAAGGGTTGGGAAGTGGTGACTCTAGATGGGTGCAGGCCTCTCTTTGCTTTGTGGTTGACCTGCCCACTCTACCAGTGACCCGTGGGAAGCCCCAGAGACCAGAGAAGAATGACTTGTCAGGAGGTGGCAAGACAAATAGTCTGCAGGTTAGACACAACTCCCTCAGCCCTGATGGTGACTTTGTCTCCCACCCCAGGAAGTCTATCAGAATGCCAGCAAGCAGAGGGCGAACCTCAGCTTCTCTTTAGTTATTAAAAAAAAGTAAATTATTTGAAAACTTCAATACATGGAAAAATTCTAACTAGTGTCAGAATATCATGGTTCAGAGCTGCTGTTCTAATGGCATACTTTTAATAAAGAAAAGAGATGAAAAACAACGTCTGTACGCTTCCACAGAATTGTCCAGAGGCCTGACTCTTGCCAAAGCTGAAAAATCCCTTGGAAATCTTCAGCTTTGCACTTAATTACCACCTCCTCTGGCTGTCTCTCTTTCACTGGTTTGCTCTCCTCCCCTGTGGTTCCCTTCTTGTTGCTAAACACACTTTCTCTTGCAGACACCATCTGCTTTCAGAATACGTTCGCATTTGCTTTTTCCTTTCCAAAGTAGCCCTACTCTGGGGCCTGTGATTTCCGCTTTCTGGACTGCTGCTTCTGTTGCTACGTGGGTTAGTGGGAAGCACAGATGTGGCTTCCAGAATTGAAATATAGCTGGGGACACAACAGAGACTTTTTCTGGGCCGGAAGGATGCATTATGTTCTTGGTACACCCACTAGCTTAAGAACCTAGGGGCTCAGGGTTTGGTTTGTGATATATCTTTAAAATATCTTTTGTTTGTTATAAAAGCTCAGAGAATTCCAAAGTGTCAAAGGAGAAAGTGAAAGGCATTTTCCACAATGCCATTCCTGTCCCTCAGAGGTAAATGAACTCCTCAGCCACACACACGAGCCTCCTGACTACTGTCAACAGCGTCGTGTATGGCCTCTGGGCCTCTGGTCTTTTCAGTATGCACATATCAAAACGTGTAATATGGACATACAGAAGTTGAAAACAGAAATTGGACCATATTATACACACTGCCTGCAACTTGCTTATTATTACTTTAAATAAATATCTTGAGCATCTTTTTATGTCAACACACATAAATTTTATCATTATGTTTAACAACTGGTATTCCACAGTTTGAATACACCATGGCTTACTTACCCAATCCTTTACTGATGTATATTGTTTCCAATTTCTTGTCGTTATTGCCAATGACTAACACATTTATAAGAGTGCGACTGTATCTGTAGGAGAGTTGGAACTGCTGCATCAAAGAATATGGTGCACGCATTTGAAATATTGATAGATCCTCTTCTAAACTTGGTATCTAATCACTAATACAGTATTTTTTCACTGAAATTATCAGAGATTATAATGGGATAAATGATAATGATGTGTAAAGTATAAAGTATTTTACAAAGCGTTTTTAGTCAATTTATTTAACACTCACAGATATTCTGTAAGGAAGTGTTATGGACTGAATGTTTGTGTCCCACCCAAGTTCATACGCTGAGGTCCTCAGCCCCAATATGATGGTAGTAGGAGGTGGGACCTTTGGGAGGTGACTGGGTTATGCTCATGAATGGGATTAATGCCCTTATAAAAGAGACCCTAGAAAGCTCCCTCGTCCCTTTGGCTATATGAGGACACGGCAAGAATATGGACATCTGTGAACCAGGAAGTGGGCTGCCACCAGACACCAAATCTGCTGGAGCCTTAGTTTAGGACTTCACAGCCTCTAGACTATGAGAAATATGTGCTTGTTGTTTAAACCACCCAGGTCATGGTATTTTGTTGTGACAGCCCAAGTGAATAACCAAAGATAGGCAGATAATGTTACCTCCAGTTTATAGGTAAAGAAACTGAAGCTCACTGAGATTAAGTGATTTGCCCAAAGCAACACAGTTACTCTGTTACTAACTGTGGCAAATCCAAGCCTCAGTCCATCTTCTATCTCCAAACCTGAAATTGTTTGTCCTACAGCTACTGCCTCCTCAGGAAGGAGCACCAAGCCTTCTGCTTGATGGATCGATTGAACATAAGTGGGGTGGAGGTGTAGGAGGGAATATGGCCAGCCAACTTCGTCCTAGGGTTGTGCACCCATGGCCACGCAGACATTTCTCTCCCTGCTGTCACTTCCTTGGTGATCTTGTCTTGTCACAGCTTTGAATAGCATCTATATGTCAGTGACTCCCAAATTTATGTTTCCAGCCTAGAACTCTCTCCTTAGCATATCCTGTCCTGAACTCTCCTGATCTTTCCCCCTATGTCTGCTTCACTTGCAGCCTTAGCCATCTTGGTTGGTTTCTATCTCATCCTTTTAGTTCTTCAGGCCCCCATGCTCGATTCTCCTCTCTCATACCTCTCATTCACAGGGAACGTGACCAAGGCCACATGCTACTTCCTGTCCAGGGTGGAATTAAAATCCAGGCATGTCTTGGTGTAAAACATCCTAGATTATACTGCCTTATTCTAAGCCCCTTAGCCTGAAAATATAATTCTGACCTGACCCCTGGAATGTGTCTTCCAATTTAGGAGTCCATGGACTGAGTGAATGTTTAGAGATGAGATCACATTGTTAATAAACTTATTTTACCCAATTTCTAAGACTACAAAAATTAAAAGTCTAGATTCAAATTATTGAAAACGTAATATAATTTTAGCTGAAATCAGTGGCTCCAGACTCTCGGAAACATGCAAGCCTTCCCTGCTTCCGTTCTTCCAAGCTGCATGCAAACTGGGGGGTTGGAAGGCAATGGGGGCGTGTCTGGGGGTGTCCTCTTGCTCTCTGCTGCTTACTCTTTCCCTCTCAAGAGACCAGCATCAGAGGGAACGTCTTCTTGCAGAAAGGCCGCCGAGGTCAGGGGCTTCGACAGGAGCTGGCAAAGAGGTGGCTCTTCCCCAGTGCACAAAACTCTCAAGTAAACTGTGGTGGGAACTGAAATTCTCCATCAGGAGGTGGATTTCACTTATCGGGATGCACTTAGCATTTTGGCATATGCTTTTGGTATTTGCATGTCTGTATGTATGTTGATGTGTAGGAAGTTGTCACATTCAGAATCCAAAAGTTAAACAGTATATGTGCTACTTTAATTATAGTTCAGTTGTCAACTGGGCCTCCCTGGTCCTAGGAAATTTAGGTAAATGAAACTCAAACCCTCAATTGTACAGCCCGGCTAGGGTTTGCCTGGGACAGAGGGGCTTCCTGAGATGAGAGACTTTCAAGGCTAAGATTGAAAAAGTGCTGGACAAGCTGTGACAAGTTGGGTCACCCTGACTTCCTTTTCTGAGTCCGGGGCCTCCATCACAATTTTTGCTAATTCCAAACAACTTAAGTTTTTTCCTGTCGCCTCCTTTGTGGCTTCTGTGTTCTGGCTTTCTTAATTCCACCCCTGGAGAACCTACATGCAAAGCTTAGTTCCTTCACGGATTTCTGCAAAGGATTCACTCTCGCGATGCATTTAGTGTGGTAAGTAGTTTCCCAGCACCCTTCTTTTTCTTTCTCCTCCCTTCAATCTCTGCTATAATCAGCAGATTTGTTCTTTTGCCCTATCCAGCGTATTTCTGCCCCTCAAGGTCCCTGGTGGCAGAGGTCTCACATTTTATTATATTTCACGTGGGTATATCAAGAAACTTTCCCAACAAAGGCAGGGCTCATCTAAAAGGAATTCTTAACCCAGTGACTTAGGGATAAAATTATGTCTATTACATTACATAATGAGGACAATTTTATATAAACATGGATAAAAGCTTTTGACTCGGACTGGGAATTATTAAGCTGCCTCCTTTCCTCTCTTTCCCAAGACTCTGTAAGATGTAGTTCCACCCCTAATTCTACAATTCCCATTTTTTTTCTTTTCTCCTGGAGCTCACTTTTTTTTTTTTCACTTTAGGGGCTTAACGGAGGGAAGCGCTTAAGTGTCTTCTTGTTTTGGGGACATGATGGAATTTTCCTCAGAGCTCTGTGGCTTGATGCATTAACAAACCCCTCAGGATACTGGCTCTGCAAGGGAAATTGTGTGTGCATCTTAAAAATCAAGTGATGCACCTTTCGTAACGGAAGGCATTAAAGATTCAAGTCAGACTTGGACCAGAGGCCGTAATAATGAGAAAGTTGTCAAAGCCATTTATCAGGAAGAAGCTAGAAGGAGTGGGGTCAGATAGATGAAATTCCGGGGGAATCTAGAGCCTCCAGGAAAGGATCCTTTCTGTTTCTCTTAGAAGCGACACATCCGAGCAGAGGTGGGACCCTGTTTGGTTTCCATAATGCAGTTCCTATAAATACAGCATCTCTGAACTCCGGTAGAGGCGAGGAGTGTTAATTACAGGGAAGTTAGCCAGGAGAAGAGGGGGTCATGGGAAAGGCATACATGGATGATAAAAGGTAGGCCAAGAGAGTTTAATATTTTAAAAGCTTCCAGAAGTCTCTGCCCACGTCCCCACCTAAAAAAGATGTGTTTTAGTGACCAGAGAACAGTAATAATAATGATAATGGCTAATGTTTATTGAATGCTTACTATGTACCAGACACTGTGTTTAGTACACACTTGAAAAGGTTTTCAACTCTATTAGTCACCAGGGAAATGCAGATTGATACTCCAAGTGATAGTGCTACAAACCCACGAGAATGGCTAAAATGAAAATACCAAGTGTTGGTGAGGATGTGGACAACTGAATTCTCATACACTGCTAATAGGGATTTAAATGGGAACAATACTTTGGAAAACTTTTTGGCAGTATCTACTAAAGCTGATACTTCTGGCCCAGAAATTCCATCCGACCCCAAAATTGTAAGCATATGTTTACCAAAAAATAAGTACAAGAATTCTCATAGCAGTACTATTTGTAATAGCCCCAAACTGGAAACAACCCAAATCTCCATCAACAGAATGGATAAATAAATCACAGTATATTCACACCATGGATTATTATGTAACAATGGGAATGAATGAACTCAAACTACTTGCAACACTGTGGATGAACCTCAGTTACTTCTCACAGTAACCCTATGAGTTAGTTCCTGGTATCACTCCCATTTTGCAAATGAGGAAACTGAGCACAAAAAGGATAAATTACTTGTGTAAGACCACAAAACCAGGAAGTTCAGTAGCCGGGATTCGAACCCTGGCAGTTGAGTTCCAACCCTTAACCATTGTATGCCACCGTTCCCCACCCCAGCCTTTAGTCATATAAGCCCTGGGCATTTGGGGTGTGTGCTGCTTTGGTGTAACACACCCAGAGGTGCAAGATGGACCTGGTTCTGGCCTGCACTGCAAAAGGCATCTACCAGCTGACTTTGATTACCACATGCTAGGTGCTGTACCTTAACATTACCTAGAGTGTGATGTTTAACCCTCACAGCAGCCCTTTGCCATGGGTACTGTCATTATGCCCATTTTTATAAATGGAGAAACAGATGCAGAGAGGTAAAGCAAGTGGCCCAACATACAACTACTAGTATGTGATGGAGCCAGGATTCAAAGCCAAATCTGTGTGCGCCAGACCACCACATGCGTCTTCCCAGCACCCACCAGGGCAGCACAACATGGCAGTAAAGCCATGGGGCCTAAGTGCTATTACAGCAGGACCCACTGCTCCTGCTCACAGAGCTTGAGTTCCTTGCACTATGTCCGTTGACAACAACAATGTGAATTTGAGACCAAACTCCTGGGGTTTCATGTGGCCAACTGGCTTTTGGAAAAACTCTCAGCTGTAGATTGTCTTCAGCATTTTTAAGAGAAGAGGAAGCCTGCGTGTGCATGGCCTTGTCCACGTCTACCTGGAAACAAAAAAAAGGTTGTTCATCGGTAATCTCTGAAGCTTCTCAGCCTCCGTGTTGGAAGCTGTGCAAAGTGCTCCCACGCAGGCTCTGAGCATGGCCCCCCTCTGACAGCCAGAACGGAGAGGATTGTACTGGGGAGAAAGAGAGAGCTACCTAGCAGATGGTGCATGTGCTCTGAAACAGGCGTGAGACTGGACGTCAGGGCTCTCGAATGGGAGGAAACCTGGGCACTGCCAACCTCTGGCTTCTGTTGCTCAAGAAACAGATGCTAGACCTTCCCGCATTGCCAAAAGCAGAGGCCTTTGGGGACTCAAGTTTATTTGGGTTGAATGTGTTGGTGGAGGAATGGAAGGGTAGGAGACCCAGGGCATGTTTTTATATTCCCGCGTGACTGTAGAGTTCCATCATCTCCAGCTGCATCATTCCAATAACCTCCTACCTGTTCTTTCTAACTCCAGCCTTTCTCCTTAATCTACTTTTCTCCCAGCTCCCAGGTGGTCACTCTCGCTCACTGCCTTACTAGGTAGAGTTCATCGTTCCCTCCTCAGCACTCCCAAAACCCTTTTTTCTTGTTAACACATAACATCCTGGCTCTAACCATGCACTGTAATGAGTTGCCTTCCTGTCTCTTGAGTAGACTGTGAGCTCCTTATGGGCAGGGGCTGTGCCATGTTCATCCTCACATCCTCGTGTCTAACAGTCCCCAGCTGGTCAAGGCGGGGAGTAAATGTCTGTTGGATTCTGTCTGTTCTCCCACTGCCACCTTCTACTGTCTCTCCTGTTACTAACATCTTCCATTACTGTGGTACATTCGTTATAATTAATGAACCAATAGTGATGCATCATTCAAAAAAGTTTATGATTGATTCAGATTTCCTCAGTTTTTACCTAACATCTGACCTTTTCTGTTCCAGGAGCCCATGGTACGTTTAGTCATCACGTCTCCCTGGGCTTCTCTGTGCTGTGACAGTTTCCCAGAATTTCTTTGTTGACTTGGACAGTTTTGAGAAGTGTTGGTCAAGTATCTCATAGGATTCCCTCTGCTGGAATTTGTCTGATGTTTTTCTCATGATTCGACTGAAGTTATGGGTTTTGGGTGGGGGAAGATCGCAGAGGTAAAGTGCCATTTTCACCACATCATATCAAGGGAATAAGCAAACTTTTAAAACGTGAGAATATAATCGTTGTTCTCCCTTCCTGGAATCTGTATTTCCTATCTCCATTAATGGCATCATCACACACTATCACGAAGGCTGGAAATTGCATTTGCTCTTTCTTCTCCATGCCCCACCCAAATAGTCATCAATTTCTCAGATGCTATTTAGCTTTTGCATTTCCTCCTCCTCTCATCCACACTGCCACTGGTTAACCCTGTTGTATTGTTTCCATAAACTAGTACCATAGTCCCCAACTGGTCTCCCTAATTTCACTCCCCTACCTCTCCATTTTATTCCTAATACTATCAGTTGACTGTTGTTTTAACATCGACTCTGTCTTCAGAAATCTTAGAAGGGTTCACTGGCACATACAGAATAATGCTTAAATTTCTTAGTGTGGAATTCAAGGCTCTTCTGGTGCCAGCTCCAAATGACACCATTCACCATGGTAAATATCAGTTCCCTTACTCAATCTTTCATGGTTTATAGGCATTTATTTACCTCGAAAAGAAACTGATATTTTCTTAAAGAAGATTTTTCTCTCCAGAAGAGTTGAAGAAACTGTGTGTATGTGTGTGGGGGGTGATCATACATGCATATGCATGTGTGTGGCATGCAGACTTCATTGGGGATATATGGCTCTCTCCAGGTCATGGCTTGAGTGGGAAAAAGAGCTCGCCATGGCCTAAAGTCTGGTGAACAGACCCTGTGCATTGGCTACATGGCTTGTATCAAGTTAGAAAAGATGAGAGGAAGAAGGCCAGGAGAAAATGTCCTTGTCCAGAAGTGTGTGTGGTGTTCAACAAGACCTCTTCTCATTTTTCTTGTCAGTGGCTTAAAACAAGAGCATCTTACGTCCCACTGTTCCTGTGGGTCAGGATTCCTGGCACTGCTTAGGTGTCTCCTCTGGCTGATGGCTGCTCACAAATCTTCCCGTCAAGGTGTGGCTTCTCTGTTCATTGTCGCACTTTGATCACAAACACTTTTGAAAATTTACCTGCTAAACCTCAACTTCTTCAAACTTGAATAACGTGGGCAGTCTCTGTCACACTCTGGGACTGACATTTCAATGCAAATTGAATTCCTTCTTTCATGGGCCAGCCAGTTGTCTGTGTCACAGGATGGGAAAAAAAAATTCACTGTGCTCGATTGTATAATACGGCTGTCCTAAATTTTTATGAACAAAATTAATTGCCTTTCAGATTCCATCTGCCACTTGTTCACATAAGTCCACAATCCTCATTGTGAAAGTTTGGAAGTGCCTGAGGAATTTGTGAAATTCTCATAGGCAGCCTGCTGAGGGATGCAGGACCCCTTTTGTTATAGGCTGCTCAACACCAGTTGGAGACAAGGGCTGACCGAGGTGGGAAGAGCCAGAAACCATAGGTCTGGGAGGGCTCACAGGCGAGAGTTTAGATAAGTCACTGGATTAATTAACCAGGAAGATTAATGCTATCTTTGCATATTTATGAACATTGAGCTGTTAGCTGCTCAATGACGCTTTGCGATGGGAAAAGGCAGAGACTGTGCAGAAACAGTCACCACTGATTTGGAAACCATTTCATTTCCTGAGCTGCTAAATAACAACTATTTTCCGAGAGAGCAACAAGAACTGTTGTTCAGGGATGGGAAACATCTACAGATCCTCTGATAAAAGCAGCAGCTACAAGCAAACCACTGATGTTGTCACACTCTTTGAGAGTCCCATTTATCCGTGACATAAAATGTTTCAATCTTACATGGCTCTTGGTACCTCTGGCAGTTAGAGGTGCCTGCAGCTTAAGTAAAGACGGTTTATGAAGGGTTTAGTGGCAAGGTGCAGACGTTGATAAACCAAGACAGTTGCTCAGGAGTAGGAAGAACACAGACAAAACACATCACGCAATTCTATATCCACCTGGATTTAGGTTTATGTCCTCATCTTCACCTTGGTGTCAAGAAACATGCATGCATGTGGGCACATGTGCACACACATACCCACATGCACACATACACACACTGCAGTATCCACCCACGTATGTGTCAGTGACCATGTTCCTCCACCTAGGCTTCCAGTTTTGCTCCGATGAATGGAACAGCTAAGAATATTTTGAAATGTTCCCTTTGGGTATATTATCCATGCCAGGACTACCTTTACGGTGCAGGTGGGCACTATTTGACTTAACGAACAGTCTACAATGTTGTTCTTCCTCTATTTTAATTTTCTTTTCTCTTTTTTGTTCTATTCCCATAGAATGGAGTTATTTTTCTTAAATCCTTACATACTTTTAGATTTCGCTTGTCGTTCATTCCCCACCAGAAGTCAGTCCTTCAGTTTTCAAAGTCATCATCATCTCTAGAGGGTCAGCAGCTAGGACCAAATTGGATCAGGGTCATTGTGAGCTGCCATTAACCCCTCTGATGTGTCCATCTGCTTTTCTAATGAGGTCAGGGGACCTGAGGGCTCTGCAAAGCCTTGGGGTTGGTCCAATGGGAAGGTGAGGGTAATGGGGTGCTTTTGAATTTGACTTTGTTTCCTCCTAATATTCAGCCCCGTCAGCTTGTGGGGCTCCGTGTCTGCCTCAGTTTCTGGCCCCTTCCTCTTAAAGACTTGGCTCTTTCTAAACAGTTGTCGCCACATCCAGAGGATGAATCTGTGGACAGCTGTGCACCACTCCAAGTCAGCACAGGGCTAGATTCCAGGTGAGAACTTCACGGTTTACAAAGTACTTTTGTGCCATGACCTCCCTTGAGCTCACAAAATTTTTGGAATGGGAAAGGCAGGTATTGTTAGACCTATTTTATAGACATCATAACTGATGCTCAGAGAGGACAAGTGACTTGCCCAGAATGACTCGGGTAGTAAGTAGCAGAGCAGGGGTTGTAGCTCTAGGCCTCTTTCCATTATGTCGTGGCTCTTGGGGCAGGGCCTGTCTCTCATCACTTTTTGTATTCTCAGTGCCTCTTCTGGCACCTGGGACTCAGAAATATTCAAATAACAGTGGTTGGAAGAAAGTGAATGAATGAATGAGATGTCTGACAGCCCAGGGCTTCTCTATTATGGTGCCTACGAAAACCTTAAACCTATCAAAATGTGACTTTGTCAACTGTAAAGCACCACAGACAGGGAATTATGTTTTATGATTCTTCCTCCTTTTCCTCCAGGCTGGAGGGAGGCCAGGAGCTTGCTTATACAGGATGGCGCCCTCCCCACGCAGGGCCATCTTTGCCCCATCAGGCAGGTTCGGTCCCTTTAACTCAATTGTGGGGATTGGCTCAGAAAACGAACCTTCCTCTCGAGCGCTCTGTTTATCTTTTCATCTCAGATCTTGATGACTCCCTCCCTAGTGACTTTTCTTGACTATGTTTTTTATTTTTTTCTGTTAATGAAGGAAGGCCACAATTCTTGGGACTTCCATTAAGTTCCACTTAAGAGACAGACCTGGTGCTCGGCAGCAGCTGGGACAGGGCCGTGTTCTGTAAGTCATAAGCAGCTCTGTTATTAATCAGACTGCAAGAGTCCTCTTGTGGCCTCGAGGACTTCCCGGACATGAAGTGTTATTTAAGGATATGCAAACGTGGAGGAGGCTGGACCGGTGGACTGGAGTTTGCACTCTGATCTCCCTTGCTAACTAATGCCAGGCTTGGCCAAGGCCTTGACCTTCGCCTTCTCCACCTTTAAACTGGAACTCGGCTCACTCGTTCTGCGTTCCTTCTCAAGGGAGTTACAAGGATGACTTAATTTGTGATGAAAGCTACAAATAGGATGGAAATAGGATGAATTATTCGAGAACAGTGGACATGTTGCCGTTATGAAGACTGTACCTCTTTGCGTTTAGTCTAGCTGGAAAATACACAACGGAGGATTTTCCTCTCTGTCCCTACACGGGTATCTGACATAGATGCTACAGACTGCAACGCCCAGGTATCTGATAGATGCGTGCTTACGTGAACGAGCGGATGTGTTCTTATGTATTTTTCTCCATTTCTGCAAGAGGATATTGTAATTACCAGAGCAGATTTTTATATGGACTCAAATTGAACCTTTCCTTCTTCTCTTCTAGGTCATCTGGTCTGGGCGTTTCATGAATCATCCTCATTTTGCCAGAAAGAGAAAAGAGAATCTGAGATTTGTCACACCCCCTTCCCTCTAGGCTCAAAGGTGTACCCACAGTCATTTCCTCTTTTATGCAGTTCTCAGTTTTTTTGCTCTCTGGTCTTTCATTCCTGAGTCTCTCAGATTAAATTTTATCTCAGAGATTGTCATCTTCACCTGTGTAAGCCCTGACGAGCTACTTACTGAGATGTTGCATCTGCCCCCTGCCCTCAATCTGGAAGCCTCACCCCCCCTTTTCCTCTGCTCTCGGGAGCTTTAGCTTGTTCACACTTGCACCCCAGTGCCTGGAGTGGAGCCAGCACTACTGAATAGCTGCTGAGTATGCTAAAGAAACGAAGGGGCCAAGGGCGTTCAGTGGCCTCACAGTTGTTGGCATGATCTGCTCTAGGGCAAAGATTGAATACGATATTCAATGAATCAATCAGAAAACATATTAGTAAGTGAATCAAAATCTTACTGATCCTTCAATGGCCACTTCAGGTTCAACCTGCCTTGAATTCCTGGCAATTCTAGCCAATCAGATCTTTTCCTTCTTAACCAACCTTGTGTTTATTGAATGCTTTTTATAGGTTATCACAGAACACTGCATTTATTCTTCAATGTATTTTCTGTTAATGTTTGCATGTCTGTGTGCCTCACCTCCCCTTGATGTAAACTCCATCCAGGGGCTAATTCAGATTTTGTAGGGTTTGAAGCTTATACAACTCTGGGGAAAGAGAGGATAGTGCATCTATAATTATACTACCTTACCAAGTATTTTCCTAACAGGAGACAACGTTGCATTTGCCTGGGTGTTGACAAGAACCAAATCCTCTTGCTACAATTATCCACCCTGATGATTGATTGGAAGAATTTTTCATAGACTAGCTTCTGGCTCCACCCCCTTGGAACTTTAGGTCTTCTCTGCCACATGCTTCTAGTCCCAGAGCTGTATGACACTTTCACAGCACTAATCAATGCCTGATCCTGGGTGTTCGTGTCTACTGCCCTTTAAATTTGGTCTCATGGCTATCAGACACAGCAAGTGTCTGTTGTCTCTTTTTGACAAGCATTTCTCTGTGGCTCTTCTCTTGACAGTTAATCACTGGCAGTATGGTCTTGTTGGCAGTCCCTGGATTTGCATTTTTAGCAAGTTCAAAACAGAATGAATTCTGCTTTTAAATTTTCTTCCCAACCCAGACATAATCCATATCGGCTAATCCTTGGGACATAAAATAAGATATATATTCCCCCTGCAGGCAAGACAGTGAGCAATTAAACATGATCCCCACAGCTCTTGTTCCTAGGCTCTTGTAAGAACTTTATAATTAGTCTTTTCATAGTTGACTTGAGTCTGATGTTCTAGCAGAAGTCCAGTTCTACAAATTAAATCACTATAAACCATTGATAGCAGAGGGGCAGGTGTAAATATAAAGTACTGAAAGGAACTCGATGGTGCTGGGGAAAGCTGGAGTCTGTATCATCTTGGCTAAGACCTTAGATGCAAGGCAGACAGAGCTAAATCCTGCCACACACTACTTTTGCTTTCTGAGCCTCAGTTCCTCATTTGTGAAGTGAAGAGAACAATCTCAAATGGCTGTTGAGGTTTTATGTGTATTAAGCTCTTAATAGATAGCAGAACTGAGTCTCCAACCTCGGTTTCCTGAGTCTCGTGGTTTTTATTCTAAGTTTTCTAAGTATTCCTGAGTATTCTAAGTGGCTTTTATTCGCTTTGGTTCTGTTTAACTTTCCAGTTCTTGGTACTAGTCTCCCAAGGAGCCCAGATGCCTTTAGGTTCCATCATTTAGTGGAATCCTTTAGCAAATTTTCCCATTTGCTAGTTTGAATGGGTTTCTATAATTTACAACAACTTCACTAAGATAAGATAGAACAGGTGATAGAGTAGGGAAATTAAACTCAGTTTTGGTAAAACCTTCATTTTTCTTCAGACTGTGATTTATGCTGCACAGGTATCAACAGAAAATTCTGATGGTGGCTATTCAGAAAATGAGGATGATTAGAAAAAACCCTTTTTTTTAAAAAACATAAGACAGGAGGAAGTTGTTTATTTCCCCAACACTCTCAGAACATGCAGAATTAACACTTTTCTTTCTGACAATAATCCCACCCTAAACAGTACTTGGAGTGCTTGAAAGAACGGTATTTTGTTGTGAGCGACAATGAAGAAGGACATTGGCCAGCTGCAGTTTGTGCAGTGAATCATGTCTGGGATATAAAGTGACTAAAAATCATATCACATAAGAAACTGCTGAAGGTACTCAGGAAGTTTAATCTGAAAAATGAAGGATTTGGAGGGCCGCGATGGATGGTTTTTGAACTTGAAGGATTGTTATGTAAAAAGGGGCCTTCAGTGTATTATTGGGAATCACATTCAGGGCTAATTTAGGAAGAAGATTCCAAAAATTTTAGCTGTTCAAAAGTGGAGCAGCCTGATGCCTGGTCTGAGGTTTGAGAAAGTGTGAGAAGTAAGCATCCTAAAGAAATACCACGAGCCCCTTGAAGGCAGCGACTGTGTCTTGTTTATCTTGGTATTCTCAATGCCAAACATAGCGTCTGGTGCTTATCAAGAAGGTTCTCAGTCAAAGCTCAAGAACTGGAAGAATGAACAGCAGAAGCTTAAACAGAGGTTGGGTGACTATTTGGGGTGATGTCAAAGAGATAGAAGACTGAATGGAAGGAAGTGATGATATAAACATTAATGATAGCTTTCATTTATTGGGCCCTTGGTTATGTTATCATCTTACTTAATCTTCAACAATGCTGCATGGCAGTTGTCCCTATTTTACAGAAGTGGGAACTGCAGCACAGAGAGGTTATGTAACAAACTACACAGGTATGAAGTGGCAGAACTTAAGTCATCTCCCAGTAGTCAAAACAAAATCATCACTCGTGCATTGAGCAACTACTGTGTAATAAGAGTTTTATACACATTGATCTCTAAGGTGCTTTACAATGACAGGTCCATGATTTCTGGGTATCTGCCTCTCACCTTCTTGCCCAGGGCCCTGCCTTGCTTGGGTAGCTTGGCATGGGGTGCTCAGGGTAACTGGCCTCCTTAACCACTCTGAAGTCTGAAGAAGCTCAGCCTTCACTGCTCATGACCCCATTGTCTACACGCACATTAGAAAGAATGAAACCTTGGCCTCTTCTCTCCGACCTAACCAAAGTATGAGGTTCCTTAGGAGTCAGGCAGCTCTGATAAAGAGTGAAATCTTCATCCTTTCAGTTAGCCTCTTTACATTTAGGGGAAATATCAAAAATAATTCCCAAATTTGATCTACTTTTCAATGGTATATTCAGCCTTCAGTGGGATATCCATTTACAGCTGAGTGGCTTTTTTTTTGTTTTGTTTTTGTGTTGTTTGCTCTGGAAAGGCAGCTTGCCTGCCTGCCTATCTGGCACGAAGAACATTCCAGCCTTCCATCATTGTGTAGCAGCTGCAGATGGCCTCAGAGGAGCAGCCCGTATGCCACTGGCTACGGCTCCCAGCAGCTCCAGCAAGGCCTCTGGGGATGGGGGATTAGATGCTAGTTTTAGGTCTGAGACCGAGGTATTATGTGACTTTAGAGAATCCATTTTTCTCCCTGTAACAATACGCACTTGTCTTTAACTTTATACATTTTCTCCTGTTCTGTACACTTTGAGATAAACACGTTTCTGCCCATGTTTACAGCCTATTTCATATTTCTTAGACAACTGTTAAGTCAAATAACCATGACTTATGAACTACAGTCATAAAGCAATGCAATTTTTTGTCATCTAGTCAGTCTCTCTTTGAATTTTCTTGGGGGGGCCAATTATTTCCCTGCCCATGGATAAACTCAGTCAGATGCCAAGACTTTTATGGACCCTCTTAGGTATCAAAATACAGTCTTCATACTGTTGTTCAAGTGTTCTGTCCAAGGTGATAAACTTCTAAAAGTTGTGGCTTCTCTCCTCTTTTAGCTTGGGCCTGCTGCAGGCGGGAACCCTACGGTTGGGTAACGGAAGCACGGTCACCTCCTTCTCTCTCCTGTTGTCTTTTGTTTGAGTTTGTTGCCATCTCTACACCTGTGCTCCCAGCTGGAGAACTGTTTTCTTGCCCCTCTGAAACTGTGGCATTGGAGGGAAGAGAATTTAGAATTTAGAATTTCCAGGTGGGATTCAGACAAGCCCATTGTGCCCTGCTGAACTGCAAGTGCCACATGTCGAACTCATCCAGTGGGCTCCCCAAAGCCTCTTTCTTTTGACTGGAGATTTGGAGGTAGGACTCAAAGCTCTCTTTGGAAAAGACAGTAAGAAAATTCTTATTTGTCTGATACTGCTGTAGTTAATATGACACGACCTCTCGTGGGGCGCTTTCAAGAGTCTTTCAGATAACTTACCCTCGTTGCTGGGAATCTGTACCCTGCAGTTCTCTTAATGGGTCTCATACATCTCTCGGCTGATTCTTTGCTTTTTCTTGGCCCCTGTGAACCTAACAATACCCTCATTTTCTTAGTCTGTTTGTGCTGCTATAACAAAATACCTGAGACTGGGTAATTTATAAAGAACAGAAATTTATTTATTATAGTTCTGGAGGCTGGAAAGTCCAAGATCAAGGTGATGGCAGGTTCGTTGTTTGGGGAAGGCCCAGTCTCTGCTTCCAAGATGGCACCGTGAATGCTGTGTTCCCAGAAGGGAGAAGGGCAAGAGCAGTGAACCCCCTCATCAAGTCCCTTTATAAGGGCACCTAATCCCATTCAGGAGAGAGGAGCCCTCACGACCTAATCACCTCTTAAAGGCCCCCACCTGTTAATACTATCAAATTGGTCATTAAGTTTCAGCATATGATTTTGGAAGGAACACACTCAAATCATAGCACTCAGTTCCTCTTTGCTGAAGTCTCTTTGTCTTATCAGATTTCCCTCTTATAAAGGACCTACAGTGACCCTGCGCAGTCTCTCTTGATTGTCCCTCATCTCTTCCACAGAAGACACACATTTTCTACCTTGATAAAACCTAGGGGAGGAGGAAAGGTGGTTGCTAACCAAGCAATTCTTCCTTTGCTCTGCTTTCTGCTGACTAGTGAGCCCATCTCTTACCCTTTAGAATTTCCAGGGGGGATTCAGACACAAGCCCATTGTGCCCCCCGAACTGCAGGTGCCACATATTAAACTCATCCAGTGGCCTCTTCAAATTCCTTTCTTTTGACTGGAGATTTGGAGGTAGGACTCATAGCTCAACTCTCTTTGAAAAAATCCTCCCTGACAGCCCTCTTTAGAAAATCCTCCCCAATCACCTACTCCTGACCTTTTTATATATTCAATGTGCATAAGATTTAAGAGTTGGTTAACTTGTGTTCTTTATAAATTCTTGGTCTGTTTCCTCTATTTGAAATTTTCTGTTTATCATGCCTCAGCCAAAATACTTATTTTAACATCTGTATAAAGATTACACTTGTCTATTCAACCATCATTAAGTTCCCACTGGATCAGCATGGTCCAATAGAAATATAACACAAGCCACACATGTAATTTTACATTTTCTAGTAGGACAGATTAAAAAGAAGGAAAAAAACCCAGGTGAAATTAGTTTTAATAATAGATCTTATTTAAACCCATATATATGAAAGCATTATCATTTTAATATAAAATCAATTAAAAATTACTAATGAGATATTTTACATTCTTATTTTGCACTAAATCTTTGAAATGTGGAGTTCACACTTATTCTACATTCCAATTAAGACAACGATTAAATGTCCAATGGCAACAGATGACTAGAGGCCACTGTCATGGACAGGACAGCAGTAGGCTGCAAGTTCTGTAGGCAAAGTTGGGGTCTGTCTTGCTCATTGCTATATACCACAGTGGCATACAGTAGGCATCCAATACTTGTGAGATTGAACCAAAATATAATTGAAAGAATGAAGAAATTATCTAGGGCATCCTTGAACAACGTCCCACAGCACTTAGACAGTCTAATTCATTCAATTCTGCACACGATTAGTTTGCCCACATAAGTTTGCAATTCATTTATTCCACAAGCATTTAAGCTCCACGAAGGTGGAGGTGTCTTTGCCTTGTTCACCGATGTGTCTGGGTCACAGTCTCCCATAGTTCCTGGTATTGCGATGTGGATATTCATGCAATCAACAAATACTTATTTAGCGTCCATGGTGGGTCAGTTACTATTCTAGATGCTAGGGACAGCACAACATAAACACAGTTTCTGTCACATGGAACTCACAGACAATAAAAAGTAACAAGAGCTGTGAAGGAAATAAATAGGGTGATGTGATAGGGTGTGAAGGGGACAGAGGAACAAGGGAGTATGGAAGGGAAGGAGCCAGTCCTGTGAAGAGCCAGGGAAAGGGCAATCCCAGTGTGTCTCCGCAAGGCTGCCACGTGGGCCTTTCATTTTCTAGAACACTCCAAATTCACTTCTACTTTTAACTTTGTTTCCTTTGCCTGTGCTGCCCTCTCCCTTGCTCTTCTATAGCTGATGTCTTCTCATGTCTCAGCTCAAATGCCATCTCCTCAAAAATGCCGTCCCTGACCGCCCTGTCTACAGGGCTATCACCCTCGCTACTCCCCCTCCTACCATCACATTTTGCTTAGTATCACAATCTGAAACGATCTTGTTTACGCATCTGTTGTCTCCCACACCAGAGGTAAAGCTATAAGAAATTCGAGACTCAGTCTTGACAATTGCTACCTTTCAGTACCTGGAAGTGTCTCCATGATAAATACATGATCCATACTTAGTGATAAATAGATATTTATTAAACAAATGAATGAGTTAACTACAGTCCAAGAGTTAGTTAAAGTCTTTGGGAGATGTCTCAAGGATTTGAATAAATGTAAACGAAGGCTGGGAAGAACCACACTCATTTGTTTGCGGTCTGTGAGAAGGAAGATGGGATTAATGCGTATAGAAGTTATTCTCTCTGACTGTCCTGGGCATCTGGTAACCCAAGTTCTGGTTCTAGCTCCTTTGAGAATCTACAGCTATGGACCATCTTACCAGGTAAATGGACATAAACTTTTGCTTATAACCGAAGGGGTTTGTGGACCTCCTGAAGAGATCAAAGGACTCCGGGTTAAACATTCCTGTAGAAATGGAGATCCCCCCCAGCAACACAGGGAGGCAAGTGCCCAGTGAGGTAAGGCACGAAGCACTTTTTAAGAACTGGGACAGGTGTCTGGTGAAGGGGTGGTTTGGGGAGAGAGGTTGTCTTAAGAACTTCTGGAAACCAAATTCTCTCCCACCACGCAGCGCGGCCGGGCGGTTGCTATGGACGCTTGCCTTCGCCAATCATCGCGCGGCTTGCTAGGCCGTGCGGCGCTCCGTGGTTGCTGTGGCAACGGACCGCAACAGCCTCGGGACCCGGGCGGCGCAGGAGGAGAGCCGGCGTCTGCAAGCCGTGTAGGGAGCCACTTGGCGGCGGCGTCTGTGAGTGGGACGCGGGGTCTCGGCCAGAAGTGGGATGTGGAGTTGGCGTGGGACCCGGGGAACAGCGGGTTTGGAGGTCCTGGCAGACACCTGGGGTCAGAGTGCGGGGGGCATGGGGACTGGCCAGGGTGTCCCCTCTTCTATTCTTCCCTGAGTCCCAGGGGCTCCCCAGACTTTCCAGACCCCTCCCCTCCTCATTCTCCTCTGGGGTCTTCTCCTCACCCCATTAAAATTACGGGACCGCACATTCGGCCAGACAGGTGGCTGGAGGCAGGTGTCGGCCTGAAGGACAGAGGCCCGGGTGTTATTATCTTAGAATTGGCCTTGAGGCCTTGGACAAGTCATTTCCCGCCCTTCCTCACCAGGAGAATGGGGTGCCACGCCCCTATCCTTCCTTCCGCTCCCTCCCGGCTCCCTTCTCGGGAAGACTGTGAGGATCAAATGCAGGACCAAAGACACCCTCTCATGTGCTTTGCCTGTGTGGTCTCATTTCACAGCCGAAGGGTCCTGTGAAGTGGCTGAAATGATTAACCCGCCTTTACAGTTGCGCAATCTGGGCTCGGAAAGTGCCCCTTAGTGAGGCTAGTGAGTGGCCATTTGTGTCCTGTCCTCTGTGCACTCACCTGTGTATATTGGGTTTCTTGCTCCCTGCCTCTACTGGGTCTTCAGAATACTCTACCAGGAAGTTTTTAAGATGATTCTTTCCCATTCTCCTTTCATTTACTCCTTAAAATAATTGAGGGCCTACTTCATGGCTAGTATTTTGCAGGGAAAAAAAACATTGTAAGTCAGGATCTGTGCTTTCAGTGAGCCTATACAATGGGGTATGGGTTTTACATTCTCTGTTAGGTTTAGAAGTCAGCGCTTAACTAAGGTCAGAATTGAACACAGTCAAAAATGATCCTCACAATCACTTAAGTCATCCGGGAGCAACCCAATTCAGAAATTGAACCATTGAAAAGCTTTAATCCTGGGATTAAGCAAATTTCATAACATTCTAATTTATAGACTTTTCCCATTTAGCACCATAAATTAATTGAAGGATAAATTGATCAGTTCCATTATGTCTTTGTTCTTCTAAATTTTGCATGGTCTTCATTTCATATTTCATTTTCTTCCTTGAAAATGTTGAGGAGGCTGTCACCATTTCTGTGGCTCCCTGGACATCACTCTTTGCTGGGTGGGCGGATAAGTCCTTAGACTCATTGGCGTATACCTCCCGCGGTTTCCCCACCTGCACGGACTGATTGTTTCAGCACTGATGAAACTCACCTGGGCATTCAGGACCACCTCACCTCATTCTGTAGCGCAGGCCCATGACTAGAATGCCAAAGACAATCACCCAACTATTTAAAAGCTAATTTTTTTTCCCACCAAGTATGAACATAGTTGAAATTTCATCATCCCCATTTCTGCAACTCTTTTGGGGTCTTATTGTAGAGATTGCACTTGCCTTGCGTACCCATCAACACTTGATATTATCAGTCTTAAAATTTTGGTCTTTCCGATGGGAAAATAATGGTTATTACTTTGTTATAATTTACATTTCCTTGGTAGCTAGTGAGGTTGACCAGTTTATGATTATTAACTGTTGATAATTGCTCTTCTGTGAATTGTCTATCTATGCCTGATTTTAAATTTGGCTGTCCTTTTTGTATTGATTTATAGAAGTACTGTACATAGCCTGGATATTAATACTTTGTATGTTTTGTGGAGATATAATTAAAATTAATATTTTTTCGAGTATGTTCTTAGCTTATTTTTTAAAGTCAGGTTTATTGATGTACATACAGTAAAATTCACCCCTTTTAGGTGTACGGTTTTGTGAGTTTTGAAAATATAAAGTCATGTAACCACCATAATAAGTATATAGAGTGATCCCTTTAGCTTAAAAAGTTCTCTTGGCTGGGCGCAGTGGCTCACACCTGTAATCCTAGCACTCTGGGAGGCCAAGGCGGGCGGATCGTTCTGAGCTCAGGAGTTCGAGACCAGCCTGAGCAAGAGCGAGACCCCGTCTCTACCAAAAAAATAGAAAGAAAATTAATTGGACAGCTAAAAATATATATAGAAAAAATTAGCCGGGCATGGTGGCGCATGCCTGTAGTTCTAGCTACTCGGGAGGCTGAGACAGTAGGATTGCTTGAGCCCAGGAGTTTGAGGTTGCTGTGAGCTAGGCTGACGCCACGGCACTCGCCCCAGGCAAGAGAGTGAGACTCTGTCTCAAAAAAAAAAAAAAAAAAAAATTCTCTTGTACCTCATTGTAGTCAATCCCCTTACTCCACCTCCAGCCCATGGCAACCAATTATCTGTTTTCTGATTTTTTGTTTCCCAGAATGTCGTATAAATGGAATCATAAAATAACGTAGCACTTTTTGTCTGGCTTGTTTTATTTAGCATATCGCTTTTGAGATTTAACCATGTTGTTGAATGTAGCAAAGGTTAATTCCTTTTTTATTGCTGAGTATTTCATTGAATGGATGTACCACCAGGTGACAGACATTGGGTTGCTTCCAGGATTTGGTAATTATGAATAAATAAAACGTATCATTCATGTACAGGTCTTTGCATGGACATATGTTATTAATTATTTTGATAACTACCCAGAAGTAGTATTGCTAGATTATATGGTGTTTGTTTAATTTTACAAGGAACTGCCAAACTGTCTTTCAAAGTAATTATACCAGTTTGCATTTCTGCCAGCATAGCATGAGTTTCACTTGCTCCACAATTTTGCTAGCGGGTGATAATTTTGTTAATTTTAGCTATTCTTATAGGTGTTAGTGGTACCTCATTCTGCTTTTAATTTGCATTTTCCTAGTGACTAATGATATTGAACAATGTGCTTATTTGTTAATGTATCTTTGGTGAAGAAGTTTGGTAAACTGCTTTGGCGAAGTTTCTGTTAATAATTTTGCCCATGTCTTATTGAGTTGTAAGAATATAATTTTATACATATCGATAGAATTTTTTGCCCCACCCCCAGTTCTTTTAGGGCTTTTCTTTGATCTTCAATGTCTATGATGTGTCTATATATGTATTTCTCTTTATATATTCTGCTTGGCATCTATTACTTTTTCTTGAATCTGTGCATTGTTGCCCTACATCAGATCTGGAAAATATAATGCTATTATCTCTTTAGTATAAGCATTTTAGTGCTGTATATTTTCCTCTAAGCCCTGTAGCCCACAGCACACCATTAGCTGTACCCCACAAATTTTAATAAATTGTGCTTTTATATTCCATCAGTTCAACATATTTTCTAATTTTCCCCATAACTTCCTCTTTTACTAATGAGTTATTTAAAACCGTTTTTTTAAATTTCCAAATATTTGGAGATTGTCCTGACATCTCTTTGATGATTAGTTTAAATCCATTATGGTCAGCAAAGATACCTTGTATGATTTTAGTTCTCTTAAATTTAAGGTTTGTTTTACAGTTTAGAATATGGTCAGCCATTTTTCTAAACCTAAAGAGCTCCTTTAGGTTCTTAGTATTTCTTGTTGTGTGGGTCTGCTGGCAACAAATTCTTTCAGCTTCTGTTTGTTTGAGAAACTCTTAATGTTGCCTTCATTTTTGAAGGATATTTTCACTAGGTATAGAAACCTAAGTTGCTTTTTACCCCCCTTTCTGAATTTTAAAGATTTTGTAGTTTATGTTGAAAGTCAACCATCAATCTTATGGAAAGAAATATGTTTTTTTCTCTGGCCGATTTTAGGATTTTATTTTTTTCTTTGATTTTCAGCCGTTTTACTATGATGTGACTAGGTATACGCTGTTTGGAATTCTTAGAGCTTCTCGAATCTCGTATTATGCTGTTTTGTCCCCTTTATTAAATTTATTTACATCTAAGTTATGTAATTCTTTTAACAGTTATTCTGACCTTGCATTTGATGTCTCATTATTTTTGGAAAACTCTTAGCCATTAATTTTCAAATACCACTTCTGTCCTATTCTATCGTTCTTTTCTTTCTGGAATGCCAATTACATGTATGTTAGACCATTGTGCTGTATCTCACATCTCTCTTAAGCATCATTCTTTTCTTTCCATTCTTTTTTTCCCCTCTGTGCTTAAGGTTTAACATTTTCTATTGACTTGTCTTTGAGTTTACTAATTCTGTCTTCTGTGTTTTGTCTACAGTTAAACCCATCCAATGTGTTCTTAGTTTCAGATAGTGTATTTTTCAGTTCTAGAATGTTTTTGTTTTTTGTAGATTTCTTATCTCTTTTGAAATTCTTCACTTTTTCATTAATTTTGTTCATCTTTTTCTGTTATCATGTTTAAAATAGTTACTTTAACGGCCTGCCTCCAGCATCTGCATCATCTATACGTCCCCTTTTCCTTGATTATCAGTCACATTTTCTTCCTTCGTTCATCTCATAAGTTTGACTTTATGCCAGACATTCTGTTTAAAAGAACCAAGTAGACTGACGATAATATTATTTTTCTCCAGAGGAGGTTTGCCCTTTCCTGTGTCGGGCAAATAGGGTGAGGAGCTGATGATGTAAATGCAGTTAGGAATATGAACTGTGTCATTGCTGGGTTGAAGTGTTAGTGAGGCTTAGTCCATCTCTGGTTTATTCTTGTTCCTTGGGCCTGGCCTGTTTAGGCTTTTTTTTTTCTTTTCTTTTCTTTTTTAAGACAGGATCTCCCTTTGTATCCCAAGCTGGAGTACAGTGGCATGATCATAGCTCCCTGCAGCCCTGAACTCCTGGGCTCAAGCCATCCTCCTGCGTCAGCCTCCCAGAGTGCCAGGATTATAGGTGTGAAGTACCGTGCCTGCCCTGTTTTTCCATTTTTGAGATACTTCACTTAGGAGAATGGTCTCCAGTTCCATCCAGATACTTTTTTGTAAAACTCCTGGCCTCAAGCCATCCTCCCGCCTTGGCCTTTCGAATCACTGGGATTACTGGTGTGAGCCTCTCTGCCTGGCCCTTCTTGGGCTTTTGACTGCAAGCTTTGTAAGTCTTTGTCTCCCCAGCCCTTAACACTGCAGGAGAGTCGCTTCTTTCTTCAGAGTTTTGAGCTTAGTTCTTTAGCTTCCCACCCCATGCTGCTTCAAAACTGGCAAATATCTTGAGATAGAGACTTGTCCCCTTTCTCTAGCAGGACTTTGTTTCCTAAGCATGCAAAATTGATAGCAATTTCACCAACTTCCAGCCTAGTTCCTTCTTTTGGTATAGCTCCCCCAAGGATTTTGATTGAGAGTTTTATGCATCTCTGTCTCCTCAGGCTTGAAAGTTCTGCCCTTTGACATCTTGAAGTTTCACACCCGCTCAATGTTGAATACTTTCAAATGTCTTGAACGGGAAGAACTGTGTTATGTTTGTCGCAAAACCCTTCTTCTATCTGGACCTTGAGTTCTAACCACCAAGTGACTATAGCAGATTTCACTTTGTGTTTTATCTGCCAAACCTGAGGCTGGAATCACCCCAAAAGCAACAGCAGGGGATTTCCCATGCAGCAGTGCCCCAAACAGTCCCAGCATAGGGCCAGTTGGGATCCCAAAAAAGGAAACAAGCACCAGATGCTAGAGGGATCAGTTAAAAACATTTGTTAGAGGAACTGACTTACAGAGTGCTGCAGCAGTCCTGGAGACGGACAGCAAAAGAAAAAGGATGTTCTACCTTGGTATGATGGCAGTGAGTGGGTCAGAATATGGAGTTTGTATGAGGGCTTAAGGAATTTGGCTTAGGGCTGGGACTAGTTTCTTTCAATGTTTTGGGTAACAGTCTAGATACCTTTATGGGTGCCTGGGAATGTTCAAGACCCCAGTTTGGATTCAAGCCTGTTGGGAAAACCCTGCAGCTGGCTGATGACAGAGTGGTCAGGGCACTGTGATGTTTGGTCAGGACACAGAAAGAGAGTAGGGTGAACTGGGCAATCCTCCACTCTCTGTTTTTCATTCCGTTCCAGAGCTCTGATGCTGCCCTGCTTCTCAGCAGATCACCCACAGGGGAACCTGGCTATGGGTTTCTAGGTACCGATCAGTCTTGCCACATTGTACAACCATCAACTACTCTATTGATTTCTCTCTTACCTTAAGTATTCCTCTGCCTATGCCAAGATAGATCCTCTGTCTGTGTCTAGAATTAGTAAGTATCCTCAGAGAAAAAAGTGACAAGTGATCGCGACTCACTGAGGATGGGCCATTTCCCTTCTGGAATTTCAGTTCTTCTAGTCCATGTTTCTTCTGTAGCTCTCTAATGTCTTTAAAAATATGACTTTTATAATTTTTTTTCTAGTTGTTGTTGAAGTAGGTGTGAGAGCCCACAGCGATCAAATACATTCTTCTTAGGATTAGCAGTTGTATTCATTGAGTTTTAATGATTTTAATTTTCATTTCTTGAATTACTTTTCCTACAGTATGTTTTTGCTGGTTCTTGTTCAGGGTGCTTTGTTCACTCTCATAGTGTGCTCTTGTGTTTATTTTGACTGTGAGCTGCTTAACTTCCTTGGAAAGTGATTTGTGGGAAGTTCTTTGATGACTAAGATGAAGGAGGACCCCGCCAGAGAGGATTTGCATTTGCCTCTGTCAGGTACCTCGGGGAACTACCTGTCCAGGCTCACTTTAAAGTACAATCACACCTTGAGGCTTTTGGAGCTCAGAGGTAGTATAAATTTGGGCTGCACGTCTATAAGAAAGTTGGCCTGTGATTCCAACCTCTCAGGTATTTTTTGTTTTTTATCTGCCTTCTCTGTTTAGTGCCATGGAAACTTTCCTTGCATTCAACTGGGGGTGGTGGCATAGGAAGGGTTTATTTTAGGTGCAATTTTACCTTGAAGGTATAGGCCTTTGGGGTGGAGTTTCCTATCAGTCTCCCTGCCTTGGGTGGACCCTGGACTTCGACATGTTTCCTCCAAGCCCTGCAAGGCAGCCACAAGCAGAGCTCAAGGTGTCCCTGCCTAGAGTGTGAGCTCATAGCAAAATCCTTTTCAGTGCTCCACCTACCTCTCTTGGTTTCTGTTTTCAGGCTGGCTAATTCCTTATGGTCTTGTTAGCTCTTTGATACTTTTGAGAAGATTAAAAAATATTTTTAATCAGTATTTTCAGTTGTTTTCAGCAGGAGAGTTGGTTCAAATAAGCCAGTATATCCTATATTAGAAAACCAAGTATTACTTTTTAATCTTAATTTTTAGCGCAATAGCTTACATACTCCTTGTAAAAATTTAAAATCTTTGGAAATGTGAACTCGAAAGTCTCCTCATTACTCCCCTCTCTTTCCCAATTCCAGTCCCCAGAGGTAATCACTCTTGATAATTTGCTTATTGCATTATTTATGAAGAGCATCAGAGTAAATCTTCTATGTAATTTGTATGTATCGATTGTATACATGTGTGACAAAGACAGAAAAATTCAAGTTTAGCAAGTGCCAACTGAAGAATGTGTACATTCAGACTAGGAAGTTAAATATTTTCTTTTTATGTAAAGTGGATATAATAGTTTTATTCTATATTACATTTAGAGATGTGAAAATCATGTCTGAAAAGCTCTTAAGAAAACGATACTTGGAAGGTGCCGTTTTATTCATGTATATGAGGCATAGTTAGAATTATTTGGGGGAAGGCATAGCAACACCTCTGGCTTGTGCATGAGAATGATTCATGCAATCACAAAGTAGAGGAGAGTTATTATCCCTTATTAGTAATATATTTCATAGGCTTCAAGAATAGTTTTGAGAATGTTTCTCCACATTAGTGGCAAAAACATTTAGAACATGAAAACTCTCATCAAGTTTAAAAGAAACCCACATAGCCTGTTAGTATTGAAACCATGTTTTAATTGGTACACATTTGGGATCTGTGTAATAGAGACCCTTGACCCTGTGTGGGCAGGCCTTCAGATTTTATGTTTATGTTCTTCTGGGGGATAGTGTTCATAGCCTTCATCAGTGTCCCAGTGGGACTTGGACCTCTAAGGTTAAAGATCACGGGTTTGGGATGAGCACATTTCAGAACTCAGTGGACTGGAATAAGCTGGACCACAGTTACCATCATTAAAAGTGAAGAAGCAGCCCTTTCCTGAGGGCAAACTTTTCTTCTCAAATGGTTTCTTCCAAGATCTATTTCCTCATTAACACTGCAGAAGCACTTAGCATTTGGCTCATCTTCATATAAAATGTCTTTTGAGGGTGATGAGAATTTGAAATAGGCAAAAATAATTGTAAGATTATGATTGGAAGGATTTTGGGGTGGGCAGAGAAGGAAAAGTGAGGAATTGAGGTATCGCAAAATACATCTAATGCAATTTAATTTGAAAACTATGCAGCCTTTTCACTTCTTTGAGGATTTAAAGTGGTTTTGTTCTCTGATTTTTTTTAAAAGGGTCTTATTTATCCCTTGAGGTGGTGGGAAGGAAAAGTGGACTTTTAAAAAATGTTCTGTGCTTGATTGAAAGGCTTGTTAGAAAGTGTATGATGTTCTTAAAGTGGTGATCTTCATCTTAAAATGAATACCAAAAAGTCATTGACTTTAAAGAAAAATTAGTGTGAAATGAGCAGAAAAGCAATCTCTTGTAATTTCACTGGCAGTTCATGAATCTCCATATTTTACTTTAAATGGCATCTTCTCGCTTTACTAAGCTATTTAAAATGTCCTGAATATCAGGTTGCCCTAATAACATTATGATCTGACTGCATCTGTGTCTGTTTTTATTTCTTTAAACTGCTGTTGTGAGTCCAACTTAAGCAACTTTGCCTAATTCTATGTTCTGCACAACTATGTTGTTGATGCTTGTTTTTATTATAAACAATCCACCCAACTTTGCAGCAGTGGCTTTGAAAAATCCCTAATTAAAATAAATTTCAAGGGTAAGCTATTTTTATTGATGCCTGAAAACAATTACCAGTACTCATGGCTTTTAAAATAATAACAGTGTGGTAAGCATATTTCAAAACCAGGAAGGCAGAAGTTTGTGTTTATGAAAGCCAAAAATTAGTCTCGTAATGCTTTGGAATGTGGCTGGTAATTAATTATAGGTGATGTGTATCTTATGAAATCCCAAAGATTTTGGTGGGAGGTGGAAAAAAAGGGAACTATGTATTTCATTTCTGATATAATCCCTTTCATTCTCAGAGAGAATTAAGGTTTAATAAAAAGGAATAACGGGGGATGTAATCTAAGAATACTAATTAATAACTGTAGATCTACAGGAATGAGATTCTGTAAAAAATGGTAGGTTGTCAGTTGCTAAATCATGAAATATTGCAGAGAGGGAAAAGGCAACATACTCTTTCACAATATGGCTTGTTATATTAGCACCGTTAGCGGTAGGGAATTTTGTACTTGTTAATCATTTGTGTTTTTACATCGCTGTTTGTAATTACAATTAAACAGATGGTTCCGAAAAAGATAGTGTGTTCTTAGCAATTAAAACCATGGCAAGCAGATTTTCCTCCTCCCCAATATACAATTAAACTGAATAGAAGCACATAACCCAGTGGGTTCTTCAGAAGAAGGTTCTGTGTGGATTCGAGCAGATTAGTATTCTGTTCCCTGGCCTTGTCATCTCGACCCCTTGCCCAGCTGAGAGCTCTGCAGCTGGTGGAGGACTTCCAAACATGAGTGTAATGAAGTAGTTACCCCCTTTCTGCTTTCTCCCCATATCCTATTCTTGCCGTGCATGGATTAATAGAGTATGTTTTAAAATGGATCTTTGGAACAGTCTTTAACCACCATTGGGTGTGTTGTACCTAATACAGCTTGCTAAATTCTGGGAACTCAGTGCGTGAAATTCCTCAAGGACACAGAAAAATTAGTCTTTTTTTTCCTTCCTTATTCAGAAAACTAATGTTGACATATTTGCTTGAGAAAAAATTTCTTTTAGGGTTCTTATCAAAAGAATATAGAATTTACTTTGGGTTCAAGGGAAACCAAAGTCTCACTTTATTTACTGGTTATATTACAAGTTAACTTTAGGAGATTTTTCAACAAGGATTCAGCACCCCAAGAAATATTTCACCATTTTAAATGTAGCTTTGTGGCCAGTGGTCCCCGCCTTGAACCAGACCTCAGCAGCGTGAATGACTCTCCCCCAAAGCTGTGGGGTTGGAGCTGGCTGTGGTCTGTTCACAGATGAAATCTTGGAAATGTGTTTTGTTTGCATGAGCATAAATAGGCCCAAGTATACTTTCCATGATTTTAGGTACAGGCTTTTGTGCCCACAAGTAAGCAGTTATTTGCTGGTGCAATTAACCATCTGCACCTTATTATGAGGGTGCAGCTGGCTAATTATGCTCAACACCATAGGGCAGGTTCAACTTCTCATCTGCATAGAAACTGTATTTGTAGCAAAGGACAGCGACCTTTAAAAATGAGTCCTTAAATTTAACCAGTTCATTTTGAGGTCAATGCTCATGGATTTTTATTTCGTTTTGTTTGCAAGTGAAATTCTTATATAGGTAGTGGTATTTCTACTTGGGTCAGGTAATTAATACAAAACTATAGGACAGACATTATTATGAGTCAGGGACAAACAAGATCTCTGCTTAATTCGAATTATTTTGGCTAATTAATTTTTGGAGAGTGGTACATCAATATGGATGTACACGTATTCATGAACTTGTCTGAATGACAACTTGGAACATCATTGAGACTTAAATGGGGGTAAATTTGTGTATCAAATTAGTTCAAAATCATTTTCAGCAATAGTTGTACATTATTTTTGTGATTTAATGGATGGCTTGTTTGAGAGAAGAACCGCAGAAGACTGGAGAGGAGAATCTTATTAATAAATTTTAGCATAGGTCAAATTAATAGTCAATGCTAGTTTACTAGATATTAAGCATCATTTAATTGGAGACTTACTAGAACCTGTCCAGTAGGTACCTACTGCTATCATTTCATGTGCTAGGTCCTTGAGCCTGCTGACTATAACTCTTTCTAGGACAAGAGTTGAGACAAAAGGCAAGGGATGTCCAGTCCTTACTGACCTAGTGGAGAGAGCCTTTGACTGGAGGCTGGGAAGCGGTGGGCTGGTTCTTAGTCTACCACAGACCACTCCCAGGACAAATGTCTTAACCTCCCATGGAGTTGGAACTCAGCTAGGGCATCCCAACCCAGGGTACCTATTTGAAAATACCAATGCCCAGTACCTCCTGTAGACCTACTGAATCAGAATGTCTGGAGTAGGACTGGGTGATCCTGAAGTCAGGCTACACTGAGAAAAACTGGCTTACATTATTTTTAAGATGCTGTCTAAGTTTTAATAAATGTTTAGTTTTCAAAATGAACTCTCCTTAGAATTCTAACTGTGAAATATACATATAAGTGTATGAAACATATACATACCATTTAACAAATAATTATAAAGGGAACAGAGGTCTAACCACCACCTGGGCCAGTATTAGAAATGTGGGTATCCCAGAACTCAATCATATCCCTCTCTTTCCCCACGTCATAGATACCTGCTATCCTGACTTTTATAGTTATTTTTGGTTTCTAATATAGTTTTACCACTTTGTATGCATTTCTAAAAATATAGTTTAGTTTTTCCTGTGTTTGAACTTAATATGAATTGAGTCACACTATACATATTCATGTTTTGTGTTGCTTTTTTTCTCTCAACTTAAAGTAAAATTAATCCGTGTTATTGGTCTAGCTGTAGATCATCTTTATTGATTTATGATACTCTGTTATAGGAATATGACTATTCTATATACTGTTGATGAAAACATGGGTTGTTTCTAATATTTCACTATTATGATTAACACTACTATGAACAGTTTTGCTCATATATCTGTAGCATGTACATTATTACATACATATGTACATTTCTCTGGACTATATACAGGGGTGAAACTGCTGGGTCCTAGGATATGCATATCTTTAAGTTTACTGGATAATGGAAAATTTTCTTCTGAAGGGGTTTTACCCAGTTACAGTCCCACCAGCAAGTGCTTAGGGGCTTCCTAATGGGAATGTGTGTTCCCATTATGACACAGAGGAACCTATATTCAGAATTGTCAGAGTCAAATTTTACCTATCTGGTAGATGTGTAGTAGTCTCTTGTGATTTTAATTGCATTTTCCTGATTTTTGATAAGGTTGGGCATGTTTCATATATTCTTGTCCATTTGGATATTTTGTAGTAAAGTTCCTGTTTTTTTTCTTCTATTGGGTTGTCTGTTTTTTCATACTGTTTTGTAGGAGTTTTTGTCAAATATTCTGGTATTAGAGTTTTGTTGATTGTGTGTTGCACATACCTTTTCCCATTTTGAGGTTTGTCTGTTCATTTTTATATGGCGTCTTTTGATAAAACTTAATTTTAACTTTAATCAACATTAATTTTTAATTTAATATAATCAGAGCTATCTCTTTCTTTGTGGTTAATGCTTGTTTAAGAAACCCTCCCTTTTTATGAAGATCTTCTCCTGAATCACCCTCTGAATAGTTATAGTTTTGCCTTTTACATTTAGATTTTAATTCAACCTGGAATTATATGTATGATATAAGGTTGGACTGGAGTCCCTACCCTCCTTTTGTCCTTACACGGATACCTAGTTGTCCTAGCATAATTTACTGAGAACTCCATCATTTTCTTACTGCTCTATAGTTTCACCTTAGTCATAAAGTAATTGTAAATTTTGGAGTCTTTCTGTTCCTTTGGTCAATGCCACAGGTATGGATGAATGACCATACACATACACATTTATACACACCTGTAATTAGGGAATTTATATTCACTCAAATAGAAAATTACAGGGAACTTATAATTAACTCCCATATGCCCAACACCCATCCTCAACAATTTTGCTATTCTGGTTCCATCTAATCTTGCCCTCATCCTCTACTCCTTTTGAAATTTTGCTCAGGCATTTTATAGCAAGTTCCAGATTCCCTATTTTTATAGAAAAGGAGTTCTTAATAAAAATTCCACTAGTACACCTACAAAATTAAAAGTAATTCCTTAAAATCATCTAATATAACCATGCTCCATTTTTGATTGTCTCTGAAATTTTTGTTTTAAGAAATGTTCTTGGTTCATTCAAATCAGTATCCAAAAAGGCCCACAAATTGAATTTGGCTGGCATTTTCCTAAATTTCTCTCTTTCTTTAACTTACAGAAAATTTCTACCGTGTACCAAAGTAGAAAGACCAGTATAATATATTCCTATGTAACTATTGTACAGTTAACAGTTGTAGCAATGTAAGGATCATTTTAAAACATAACCACAACCATTATCACACTTAAAAATGAATAATAATTCCTTAGTACCATCAAATATCTAGTCACCATTTACATTTCTCACATTGTCTCATGATATTTTTTAGCAGTTGATTTTAGACAAAGCATGATTCAAAACAAAGTTCACAGATTGCATTTAGTTGATATGTCTCTTTTAGTTTATCAGTTTCTCCTCTTCTTTCTCTTCTTCTTTTTCTTGTAGTTTTTAAATTATTTATTTGTGGAAGAAACCAGGTCATTTATCCTGTAGGGTTTTCACATTCTGAATTTTGTAGTTTTGTATCCTCATAGTGTAATTTATAATTTAATATTTCTTTACATTTCTTGTAAACTGGAATTAGATCTAAAGGCTGAATCATATTCAAGTTTGACTTTTTTTAAAACAATAATCATGGTGGTATGTGCTTTCTATTCCATCACATTAGGAGGAATATAGCATCTAGTTTTTAAAAATTATGTTAAGACTGATTAGAGGTCCAAGTGTTGTCAGCCAGAATGATTGATTATAATGTTCCCCATCAAGATTTCACCCAATGGCTTAAAATAAGGGCTTAAATCCTCTCAGTAGGGGTGACAATGTGAAGATTTTCTGTAGTACTATCATTTGTTGTGTATTCATCCGCTAGAATTTTTCTGTAAAGAACAACTTTTTTCTCATTTACTATTTTGCTACCATGAAATACATCTTGTATAAGAAAGGCATGATGAATTCTTGCCTATTCCATCTATCTATTATCTTTAGAATTATGAATTGGCCTCCAAAGGTTACTAATGAGTTTTATCCTATCTTTGGCCAATAGGAGAGCCCTTCAAGTTGGCCTCTATGACATTTTTTTGCACAGTCTTTGATAGTTTCCTTACTTGCAGGCATGGCCAGGTGTTTCAAGCTCATCTAGTTTATTTCCTGCCCCAGGCTTGGCTTTATAATAAGTGTTGATGTCTGATAGAGCAGGTCTCTCCACTGTCTTATCCTGGATTCCCCTGAGGAGACAGAGCCTGAGTCCAGGACTTGCGTGTTAGTAGTTTATTTCTGGGAAAGGATTTCAGGGCATAGGAGTGAGGCAGGGAAGGAAATAAAACAAATTTAAGGCAATGTTCTTAAGTTGGCTACCACAATGGGAACATGAGGCTTTGTCCCACTTGGACCCTCTGAAGAACCTTACAGAATGTACCTCAAAATTTTCTGGCCAAAGAATGGAAGAATGAAGTTTTTATGCACCAACTTCATCTATCTCCCACTGCTCAAGGGCTACCTCCTTCACACTTCCAGGTTGCTTATGTGTGAGTGCTAGGAAGTTCCTATCAGAGAAATGGCAGGACAGAAAAAGCGAAACAATGCAATGCAGCTAAGGTGAGGTGCTTCCAGGTTATACTGTGGGAAGCTATTGGCAGACTTAAAGGATATCCTGTTGGGTACAAAAGTTGTCCAATACACTTTACTTGTTCTTCAGTAGAATCTCGGTGGTTCTTTGCTGGCCTTTTTTATTCTTATAAAAATCTTAGACTCAGCTTGTGAAGTTCTACAAAAAATTCTGTTTTCTGGGGAGAATTTGAGATTTTAAAAACATTTTTATTTTGATTCATTTGAATCCGTAGATCAATTTGGAAAAAATTAATATCTTTTACAATATTGAATTTTCTAATCCATGAATATGGTATATCTTTCTATTGTTTAGGTCATCTTTAATCTTTGTTAAGCATGTATTATTTTATCTGCAGTATAGCCTTAGGAATTTTAATTTTTTGTGGTATTGAAATTAATTTTAGGTTGATTTTCTAAATTTTTTTGAGTATTTGGAGCTGTAATTTTTTGGTATATTGATTTTTTATTCAGTGATCTTGTTAAACCTGTTAATCCTGACACTTTATGGTAGTTTTTTTTATTTTCTACAAAAGTTATGTATTCATATTATCTGCTAATTATTTTTTCCAGTTCTTGTACTTTTTTTTTTAAATTGGTCTTCCAGCATTGTATAGGACCTTAAATTTCTGTTGATTGGAATGGTGATAACAGGTATCAACAAGATAAGAATCTTGTTCCTGATATTACATGAAAATTTTCAATGTTTATTGATTAAGCATTATGTTTGCTCTAGGTTTTTGCACATATGTTGGTGTCCATTATTAAGTTGAGAAAGCTACTTCTGTTTTTAATTTGTTAATAACTTTTTAAAAATCATGAATGGCTATTGAATTTTTTCATGTTCTTTTGCATTTATAGAGATTATTATATGATTTTTCTCCTCGAATATGTCAATATGGTGAACTACATTAATTGATTTTCTAATATGAATCCAACTTTACATTCTTGGGTTGAACCCAACATATTTCAATATTAGATTAAGTATTTTTTTGCTATTCAATTTTTATGTCTTTTAGTTTGGACATCATCACTCTCATTCTATTAATTTAGTGCATCTGTAGGAATCCAACATGTATAGATGACAAGTTAATGAATACTTTTATACTCCTCCTGGATAGTAGAAGGATCTCAGAACCCTTTAACTCCATATACCCCCCACACCTTTAAATGTTGTTGATATAATTTTAAATCTGTATTTTTAATATTATAAACACTATTACTATTTTTCTTATGGCAGCACTCGTGTTTATTCAAAATTGCTTCACATATTGAGCACTTTTTCCCATTTGTTATTGCATCTTGGATTTTTTTCCACTTGGGATCACTTTCCTTCTGCTTAAAATTGTATCTTTTAGATTTTTCTTTAGTGAGAGTTTGCTAAGGTCAATCTTCTCAGATTTGTTTGTCTAAAATTATGTTTAATTTGCTCTTATTCATGAAAGATGTTTTTTCTGGTTATAGAATCTAAAGATGACATTATTTTTTCTTTTAGTGCATTTGAATGTTATCATTTTACCATCTTCTGGCTTCCATTATTTATATTGAGAAGTTAGCTGTCAGTCTAACCATGGTTCATTTGGAGATAATCTGTCTTTTTTATTGGCTTTTTAAGTGATTTTTCTCTTTATTTTTCATTTTCTTCACTTTCTCTAGGATGAGTCTGGGTATGGATATTTTCCCCTGTTTATCTAGTTTGGGATTTTTTTTGTCTTCTTGAATCTTTATATTGATCTTTTTCAATATTTCAGTAAATGCTGACCTATTGCTTGTTAGATGTTGCCTCTGACTCAGTCTCTCTCTTTCCTCACTCAAGCCTCTAGCAATGTCAGATTTCTGTCCTCCATGTCTCTTAACTAACTTATTTTTTATATTTTTGACACTCCTTGCACTATCCTGCATAATTCTTCTGATCTATTTTCTAGTTTAGTATTTTTCTCTTCAGCCATTTTAAATATAATATTTACCCATACACAGAACATCTAAAGTCAGTTACTTTATATCTTTCATTGTTAGATGTTCTATTTGGGTCTTTTTCAAATCTGCTATACAACTTACCCCTACATACTTTGTGCTCTTTAATTAGCATCACTAGTTGTTAATATTCTACCACACTTGCTCTTGCTTCTCTCTCTCTCCCTGTTTCTCTCTCTTTATTTTTTCTTGAACCACTTGAAAGTAAGTTTATGATTTACATAAGGGAGACATCATTACACTTCTCTTTCACATACATTAGCAGGTATTCTCTTATATAACCACAATACTGTTATCGCAGTCCATAAACTTAAAATGGATACAGTATTATCTAATGTACAGTCCATATTTATAGTTTCCCAAATTTTCAATAATATCTTCTATAGTGTTTTTAAAGAAATATCAAAGATCCAGTTAAGGATCATGTGTTGCATTAAGTTGTTAAGCTTTTAAAGTCTCCTCTAGTTTAAAACAGTTCCCCTTCCACTTTTTTGGGGGTGGTTGTTGGTTTTTGTTTTTCAGGACATCGACATTTTTGAAGAGTCCAGTTGCTTTACAGAATTGCTGTATCATTTTTTTTCATAGATTCCTGTGCCTGCAGATACCTTCAAGTTTGTATCTTAGTACTTCAAACATAGTAAACATAGTTGTTTTATAGTCTACATCTAATAAGTCCCCTATATAAAGCCTTGATGGTATTTCTGCTATCTTAAGTTTCTGCTAATTTTTGCTCTTGGTGTCTTTTTTCTTATGTTTGCTTATTTCTTTTTCCTTTTTTTTTTTTTTTTTTTTTTTTTTTTTTTTTTTTTTTTTTTTTTTTTTTTTTTTTTTTTTTTTTTTTTTTTTTTTTTTTTTTTTTTCTGGCTTATTTCTGATGGGATGTTCCTCATTGACCTTGAAATATTTGTAGATATTCTTTGAGATCTGGGATCATGGTGCCTTCCTCCAGAGGGGATTTCTATTTGCTTCCATCAGACACCTTAGGATCTTTTAGTCTGGGACTACCCTAAACCTAGTTCATGGCTTAAAATTTATCAGACAAATGAAGTAGTATAGGCCTGGGCTGCAAATTTGAGTCAGGGGGAACCTCAACTTTCTGGACATTTTTCCCTTCTTTTCCTTTTTATTCTCTTTTGTTGCTCAGCACCATGACAGGTTTTATTATGGCTTGCTGAAGATGGTGATGGAGTGGACAGCTTTAATTTTGGGTCCCAGCCTAAGGCAGAGAAGGTCTTGTTATACTTCCAATCTTGAGTAGGCTCTAATCATTGACTTTTGTCTCACTGCCCAGCAAGGCCACCAAAACCAAAACCCACATTTTTCTGGATCAGCAAAAGTGCTTATGGTAGTCTAGTGCTTTGCTTACCTCTCTTGTGCTTGATTTCCTTTAGGGTTTAGTCTGTAAATGCTTACTATCTTGACAGCTCTTTAATGTTTTAAAGGAGATTAAAATATTTTTTTACCTAGAGCTTTCAATTGTGTTCAAATGGATGGTTGGTTTCAACTGTTATTTGCCATTACTGGAAATGGAAGTCCTCTTTAATTTCAGAAGAATATCTTATTGTTGGTCCTTATTAGAGATCTAGGCTGGATACAGATATTTTTCATGCTTTTAATAACAATCAATCTGGCCAAACCCTGTGAAAGCAACACACTAAGAATTTCCTAGACAATATTTACCAATGTGATAACTGAAAGAAGAAAAATGGCTCTGTTATGTGCCAGACAGCTCAAGTACAGTTATTCTATGTAACTAATCTCTGTTGCTGGTTTTCATTTCTGAATTCTGTTATGATAGCCATCCAATATGAATTAAAAGAATTACATTTGACATTTTAATAAAAGTAGACATGCAGCATTTAACAAGTAGCTGCTAGTGAGGATGTGCAAGCCAGTGATCAATGTTGAAAGCACTCATTTGTGAAGGTTAAAACTAGCTTGCTGTTCACTTGCTTCCGGAAATTTCCATAGCCCTGATGGCTGGCGGAGATTGATGAAAGCACTGGTCCCTTTCTTTACTTATGTCAGTTGGAGTCTTGGAAGGGTCAATAAGTAAATCCAAGTTTGTTCTTGTGTGTATAGCTGGCTTTATTAAAGGGATTCTAGGCATAGTCTATGAAAGGAAATCTGACATCCCGGTGTTAATTTTTGTCAGAAGGATTTGGTTAACGAATAAGATCAATTTTTAATAATGTTAGCAAATAACTCCAACTTTTTAGTATTTGGAAAAAAAAACATGTAAAAATTTATCAGTTTTCTGATCTTTAGAATCTAATAATGAAATATTTCCAGTTTTCTGTTCTGGACTCATACATTCTGGGTGACCAGAAATCATTGGATATATGTGAGCTTTTGGAAAGACATTGGTATGTGCTTGTCATATTTAAAGTGGGATTTGTAAGAGCAGGATGTTTCGTGTATGGAATTACCTGTCCTGGGATACCTCATCTAGTTATCCAGGGATTTTTTTCATTATTTCCAGATTTCCAGGTATTATAAAACAAACATACTTGTCCTTGATACACATTATTCTATATGTTATGTATAGGTACAAAAGATAAGCTTATTCTCTCCTATTATAACTGAAATAAGGCATCTTCAACTTGCTTGGAAATAGCAATTCACACCATTGCATAGAGATTATTTGCAAATATTCCTAATAAACTCCAGGGATAAATTTCAGGTAGATGTATCATACCTACAAATAAAACAATTATAGAGAGTGCTATAGAGTGCTCACATTTCTGTTTATATCTGCTTGGCTTTGTTCTATAGAAGGACTTCTCCATGTGGAGGAGAAGATGGTTTCCAATAGTTTTAAATTCATATTCAGCCTGGCATGTCCTAAGAAAGAAATTCTCTTTCCCAGGGTCCAGCTATATCATTCAAAGGAAGGATTCCGATTGGCATTGTTGGGGTCACATGCTTACCCCCAAGACCGATCAGGGCAGAGCACAATAGGATACTCTGATTGGCCACGTCTACCTACCCCTCTGGACAGGGCAATGGGTTTGTACCAGAAGAAGGAGACTGGGGGAGGGGAGGAAATTACACTGGATAGCCAAAAGAAATACTTTAGGAGTAGATTGTTAAAAAGGGATAAAAGCTGTTAAAGAGCATTTCTAATTGAAACCACAGTCTTGAATCCAAGCAGGATAAATAAGTTTGAGAAAATGATCTACTAAACTCATTATAGGCATATGAGAAGATATTTTTTCATGTTAGCAAATTCCATAGATTGGAAGAATTGATACAACTACCGGATGAAAGGACAATTGAATTACAGATTGTTGCAAGTATTAGGAAAAGAAATTAATATGCCCAAGACTTCCTTTGCTTAGATTTCTTTCACAAAGAAATGGTAGACTGCAGCTTATTTATTGTTAAACCAGCAAAAGGGGGCCATTACATCTACTGTTTCCATTAAAATATGAATAAGCCTTCAATGATTTGATGATTGAATCCAAAGTAAGGAATTTTAGTTATCAATAAATGGTAATTTCAATAGCTCTTCTTCATTGCAGCAATTTGCTAAAACGAGAATGATATGAATTGCCCAGCATTTGTAAGAAGCTTATAAAATAGAGCACCTTGAGTGGTGTGTGTGTGTGTGTGTGTGTGTGTGTGTGTGTGTGTGCGCGCGCGCGCGCGCATTCATGCATGTGTCTGTAAATTGAAGCAAATTCTCCAAATGAGCATTCATCATGTGTAATTGCTGTAGAAACCAAAAGCATTCTCACTTTGTGTTTCTGAGAGCCTACCAGTGTTTTAGACTGTGCTGGTGACAGAATCAATAGCATATAAAATAGAATTTATATTAGTAAGGCAAACATGGCTTTAAAATAGCTTGTCTGCCATGTTTAAATTAATATATTTGACAAATTGAACAAGACCATCAAAAACTTCTTTTGCAAGTTATGATCTGGATGACTATACAAGTTATTCACGCTATGGTAATGCATTAAAAATAATAGATGGGCTGCAATTATTTATAAGAAGAGACAATGATCACAGCATACAGTTCAGATGACTCCTGTGTCAAGAATATTGATTGGCACAGATGACTCAAAAATTCCTGTCTGGATCTAAGGATTCAAATGATTTCTAAGAACTCAGTCTTTTGGTACTGCTTTCATTTGCGTGCCTTCATTCTCAGATAGTGTCTCCCCTCCTAGGGGCAATTGGTTCCAGAAGCTGCAGGATTGTATCCCACTTCTCAGCACCTCAGTAGAAAGAAAGCATGCCTCTTTTGCAGCAGTTCCAATAAAATCAGAATTAAGCCTTACTGGCTTTGATTGGCTTGACTTGAGTCATGTGTTTTGTCCTGAACCAATCACTGTAGCTAGGGAGGTGTAATACTAGGATAGGGTATTTTTGAATTGGAGTAAGGAATGGAGTGTTTCCTTAAGGGAAATCACAGTATTGTTCCCAGGAAAGGGGTTGGGGAGGGAAGGATGCAGGGTAGTATTAATAAAAACCAATAAATACATGCCAAATGATTATTTTTGTTAATGAAGACATCACTGAGAAGGAAATTGCAATGAATGGTTCAGTGATTCAGCGACCAATCCAGTCATTCAACGAATATGTATTGACTCCATGCCAATCACTATGCTAGCGAGGAACAAGATGGTCGAGGTCTCTGACCTCATGGAGCTTGCTCTCTGGTGGGGAAGGAAGACATAAAAATCTAGTTACATAGTTACTAAACATGTCAAAGGGCACTGCTGTGAGAACATATAACAGGGGGACTTTAGGGAGGTCAGGGAAGGCTTTCTAGGTTAAGTGATGTTTCAACTGAGTTCTGTGGGATGAGTCTGAATTAGCATGGAACAGGGTAGGATGGAAGAAGAAAGTTCCAGGCATTTTACCCCTAAATAACCTTGTACTTTGATCAAGGAGAAGGGAGAAACCTGAGAACCTAGACAGCGGAAGGACAGAGTGTGCCAATTGTATTAATGGACTTGGAAGGAGAGGCTGGGTGTTTCAGAGACAAGTAGTGTGCATTTTGCCATGTGGTCTGAGGGTGTCCATGATAGTAAGTCTCACATGCAGATCCATACACAGACCAAGACTTTCTTAAAGAATATCCATAGACCAGGCTTAAACTAGATGAAGTTCAGAGAACATCGATTTTAGTATACCTTTTTAAAAAAACTTGATTGATCTTTTGGCTTCTTCAAGTGAGAAGGGACTAGAAAATATGCCCTTCCTTGCTTGGTAGAAAATGTTTACTTTTAGCCATTGTAATCCTGCAAGTAGCTATTCAGTGTTCATACACTAAATGTCCATCTCAGGTAACTAATTGTGTCTCAACCTGCTACCTAAAATGGAGCAATCAAGGTATCAAGACATCAGCTCTACAAGTCTTGGATTAGTTGGCATGAATGGATTATCCAGGTTAATTTCAGACACCTGAACAGTGCTCTAAGTAGACTTCTACTAGTTCTGGGCATTATTTGTATTGTTCTTAATTTTTGCCATTTTTCTCTTTAAATTAAAAAAATTCCTTTTCTGCATTGGAAAGTTCTTTAGGAATGGATTAGAATTTCTCTCTTTATGCTATCTTCACTTTATATTATAAATGGAGGATTTCTGCTTCTGATAATGGTAGACTAGGTAATTCAGGCCCACTTTCCTGCTTAGGGACAACTAGGAAGGCTGGATAGATTATAAATAAAAACTTGCTTCAAGGCACTTAAAGGCAGAAGATGGTGAAGAATTACCAGGCCAAGTTCTAGGGGAGGGCAGAGCCCCAGGGAGGTGAACTCCAAACTTTGAGCTCCTTCTCTCTCTGAGAGAACATGCAAATTTTAAGGAAGAGCTGAGAGACTGAGGGAATGGCAGCCTTTGTGGGCTAGGGCAGCAGGGATTGGTGAACAGGGCCTGCCGAGGATAGAGGGAGCTTGGGGAACCTCAACTCTTTGGGTTTGGATTTCAAAGCGCTGCCTCACAGGAGTACAGATAAACTGGAAATATACCCATGAAGCCACTTGATATGAAAAACAAGCCGTAGAGGAGGCAAAGATATTTGTAAAAACATGTAATTGACAAAGGGCTTCCATCCAGAATATTTAAAGGACTTCCACAAACCAGTAAGAACAACACAACCCAGTAGAAAAAAATCAAGAGACTTGAACACTTCACAAGGCATTTCACAAAAAGAGGCATCCAAATGGACAAGAAACATATGAAAAGATACTCAGTCTCATAAGTAACTGGAGAAATGGCTTATTATTATAAAACCATAATAAGCTATCATGACACATCCACCAGATAGCTAAAATTAAGATTGCCAACAGCAAGTGTTTGCAGTTTACTAGGCAGCCAGATCTCTCATATACTGCTGGTGGGAGTTTAAATATGTACAGTCACTTTGGAAAACTGTTTAGCATTATCTAGCATAGTTTAAGATATGCATGTTGTGAAGCAGGTTCACTGTGCACTGGTCACCAACTTGTTTGAGTCTCGTGAGATAGAACGCTCACAAGTTACGTGAAGTAGGTTTATTATTTACAGATAGGCAGCAAGGGACAATAGAAACCTAGGATTCATTGCAAGACAGTCCCCCAAGGCTCTTGAAAGCTGCCCAGGGCATATGGAGTCTCATCTTGTACTAGAGCTGAGGAACCCCAGAAGGCAGCCCTCTCTGGATTTTATACCTCCAGGGTCACATGAATCATTGGGCTAAAGCACTGAAGGACATTCTGTTCTAAGGGGGTACTGGAACAGAGCCCAGGCTGTTCCAGCCAATCCCTTTGTATCTCAGCGTGTTGCATTCCCAGCACATTCTGCAGTTATTCTTGAGAACTAGAAGCAAGAAAGGGGAGAGGACTGAGTCATTCCAAGGCCACCTAGAGAATTGCCCTGCATGTACCCTGTGTTGCAGCAATTCCTCTCCTGGGTACACACTCTGTTTGCCTTTATACATGCAGGGACAGTTGCGAAAATGTTCATAGTATCAGTATTCACCGTAGCTGCAAGTTGGAAACAACCCAGATGTTAATCAATGGTAGAATGGATAAATAAATTATAGTAAATTCAAGCAGTAGATTGTTATAAATGAATTAGAACAGACTATAGCTGTGTGCAACAAAATAGAGTAAAAGAAGCTAAACACAAAAGACTACATACTGTGTGATTCCATTCATCTAAATATTAAAAACCAGGCAAAACTATAATGATAAGGGATGAATGCTTAAATTATAAAAGAGAATCAAGGAAGTGATTTCT
>RJWJ010010952.1:26892-45730 GCA_004363605.1 Indri indri | reverse complement strand
AATGCAGATTTTACAGTGCTCTTCCACCACTCATGAGTGACCAGTGGTTCCCCTGCTGCCCACGGAGCAAAGCTGCTATGTGGCATGGAAGGCCTTTTGTGGTCTAAGCTCAGCCCTCTCGGTTGGCATCAGCGAACCCTGTGCTCCTGGAGCAGTAATGTGCATTGTTCCTGAGTGACCATCCTTTGCTCATGCTGTTCCTGCACCTTGGAATGCCCTTCCTTTCTTTCTCCATCTGTCAGACTCACTGTAGTGGGTTGAACGATGGCCCCCAAATGATATGTCCACCTGGAGCCTGTAAATATGACCTTATTTGGAAAAAGGGTCTGTGCAGGTATAATTAAGGTAAAGATCTCGAGATGAGAACATCCTGGATTGGGGTGGACCCTCAATCCAATGATAACTGTTCTTAGAAGGGAAGGTAGGAGACACAGGAGATGGCCCTGTGAAGACAGAGGCAGAGACTGGAGCTTTGCAGCCACAAGCCAAGGAACGTCTGGAGCCACCAGAAGTTGGAAGAGGCAAGGAAAGATCCTTCCCTAGAGCCCTCGAAGGGAGCATGACCCTGCCAACACCTTCATTCTGGACATCTGGCCTCCAGCACTGTGAGAGAATATATTTATGTTGTTTTAAGTCACCAAGTTTGTGGTAATTTGTCATGGCAGCCCTAGGAAACTAACATCTCACCCTTCAACACTGTCGTAGAGACGCCGTCCTTGCCGGCCGTCCCTGCGGGGGCTCACATGGCCTTGTTATACCAGCTGACCTGTTTCCCTGGCCAAAGCTCATGGGGCCAGCGATGGACACCTGGCCCACACCAGGCCAATAGGAGTGTCACAGGCATTGGAAACCGGGACCACAAGACCATGGAGCACTCCTGGGGTAGGTCATCTAGGCACAGCGCTAGGCAGTGTGGGGTGAGAGGACCAGGACAGACACTGGAGGCCGTGACGACTCTCTGGGTCCTGGGAGAAAGTTCTTGCTCTCTGTAGTAAGATTCCCTTGTATCCCACCAATATCCAGCCCCACTCCCACTTTTCCTTGACCTGGCTTAAGCAGGTTTATTTTCCTTGTAACCAAATCAATCCTAAGCTAACAGCTGAGCTCTAGTGTCACCTCATCTCTGACCCCGTCACCTGGGAAGAGGGCCCTAGTCTCTGGGCATCTCGGCTCTGTGTGCCCACCGAGATTCATCATCGTCATTTGCAGTGTGTGCCTGCCAGTCTCCCCCCAGACTGAGCTCCTCCAGCCGTGGACCACCCTCATTCTGCATGTCCCCATGTCCCCATTACCCACCGGGGTGCAGAGTCTGGTGCCACAATGGATAAATAAATGAATAAAGGGATAACTGCCACTCAGCTCTTCCCACAAGGAACTTACGGTCGGGGACTCACACACATACCCAGGGCGACATCCGGGTGGGCAGAAGGCAGCTCTGAGCCCAGGAGGGAGGTCAGGGGCCAGCGAGGGGACTGCAGAAGTGGTGCTGTGGGTGATGATGTCAAGCAGGCGGAAGGCAGGGTGGAGCAGGGAGGATGTTCCCCATGGGGCCTGGGGTGGTCGGCAGGAGGGAGAGGCAGCCCTTGAGGCGTGTGATAGAGGCCTGACTTGAGCTGAAGTTCCCAGGTGGGAGCTTTGAAGGAAGGGTCAGTGGGGCCAGTCCTGGGGCCTTTGACAACTCATCCACTTAGCTGACATCCAGCCAGGCACTGTGCCCGGTGCCGGCTGCGCAGAGATGACAGACAGCGGAATTCAAAGACCAGACTGAAGCTCTTGAGAGGACAAGACTGTAACTGCTGTTCCAAGGACCGGGAAATAGCCAGTGAATAACCAAAGCTTTTGCGGAGCCCCTCACAGTTTAGGAAGTGCTTTCTCACATATTAATGATTACAGAGTCATGCGGTACAGCAGAAAAAATGGTGGTTGTTGCTGCAAGAGACCAGAGTTAAAGTCTTGCAGCACCAGTTGGTGGCTGCACAACCTTCAGCTAATAACTCTCCTGAGCTTCGATTTCCTGCTCTGCAGAATAACAACAGCTAGTGCTTATTGAACACCTAATATATGCCAGCTACTGTTGTCAGTTCTTTTGTGTGAACTAACTTGTTTGATCTTCAAAAACAACCCTATAAAGTAGGTACTATTGTTACCCCATTTTGCAGGTATGGAAACTGAGGCTCGAAGAGGCTAAGTAACTTGTCCGAGTCACACAACTCCTCAGCAGAAGAGATGGGATTTAAACCCAGTTCTTCTGGCTCCAGCGTCCATGCTCTCAGCCACGATGCTGTGCCGTAGGTGATGACGGCACTCCCACCTCAAAGGTTGTGGGAGATCAAAGGATTAATATACACGAAACTGCTTAGAGATTATCGGTAAATGTTGACAGTTGCTCTTATTTTGTCCGACGTGCACAAAGTTAGAATAGTTGGTTGCTTTAGCAGATGCTGTTGACACCCTGGCATATTTCCCTGGCTTAGCTTGGAGGTCACCCACAGATAGCGACATGTCCCTCTGCCTAGGGGCATCTTCTGTCTGAGAGATGTTTGTGCATCAAACAGGGCAGGCCAGAAGTGCAGGGGTGCTCACACCCCAGGAGCAAGGTGGCATGTGAGCTGGTAGATAGACACCCCAGCTTCCTCACCCCTCAGTGGGACAATTCTAAGGAGCGTCCCATTAGTCCCTCAGAGGGTCCCCATGGGACTGAAGCCCACCTGCCCACACAGTAACCACCATTAATGCACCTCCTGTCGGCTTTTTCCTCGCTCTGTCTTCTCCCCAACCGCCCCCGCCCACAGTACTTCTCAAATAAACCACTTGCACCAAAATCCTTAGCTCAGGGTCTGTGTTGGAGGACCCAAACCAAGACAGGGATGCAATTCAGATGCAGAGAGGGAAAAGGAAGGGATATGCTCACTGAGGTTGAGATTTTTCTGGATATGTACACAAGGAGAAAAGCACCAGCGGCTCATACTGAAGGGAAGAATTCCCAGTAACTGGAAAAACGGACCAGGTCTCCTGGATGCTATTTCTCAAACAGGGTAGCCCCTTAACCCGCGCTTCCCCTGACCCTTCAGAAAGAGTGGCCCCCAAGGGATTCTGGCAAGAGCCCTGATGCCTCTGGAGTAGATTACAGGAGCATTCCTGAAACACCAGGGCATGAGTGTAGAATAAACACAAATAAGCTCCCCTTGTCTAAATACACTGAGGTACAGTTTGATGAAGCAGTTTTCTTTTTCGCGCCCCCTCCCACACGCCTCTCCTCAAAGGCCACGCTTGTTTGCTTACTCTCTTAATCCCAGGCCCTTTGCACCTTCAAAGAACCCCTTTGTGTCTGGGATGAAGTGGAGCTTTTCTGCCTTGTGGACACGATTTTCCAAATGAACCTCCAAACACAGAGGAGCCCGGATTATTAACAATAAGACAACATCATGGTTTGGCTGCGGGGGGGGGGATGAAATGAACAGGAGGTAGGAAGGAAAACACGAGAAAGGATGAATTTTCAGCAGTTTCCTCCAGCCAAACAGTTTGCAATTCCACTGGGAAGGGATTCTCATGGAGAAAGAGACGAAAGAACATGGTGGGAAAGAGAAACCGCCTCAGCAGTGTGGCTTCGTCCCTTGACAGGCTGGTCATGAGCAAAGAGGGACAGAACACATTGAAAAGGACGAAGGCTGGCCAGCATGATGGCACAGAGGGCTTTGTCACTTCCCAAGGAGGGTGGCCTGGGCCGCGTCCTTGGACTGGGCTCAGAAGTGTTCCTGCCATTTCATTCATAATGGAAACTGCACAGACACTAAGAACAGAGGCATCTGGCTGGACCCAGAGGGTCCAAATGGGGATAAGCTTTCAGAGAACAAGTTGGAACCAAAAATCAACACAAGAATTACAAAAACTGGCCATAAAAGAATAGATTATTCAGAGCCAACTAAAGAAAAATCAGGGGGGAAATTTATATTCTGTTCCCTAATGGGTCAAGTCCTTCCTGTAAAGGGCAGGGTAACCCAGTAGTCTAAACCTTGGCTGTGGTGGAAGGGAATCTCCCTAGCTCTGCCATATATGGGCTGCGTGACCTCGGGCAGATTACTTAACCTTTCTGTGTGCCTCAGTTTCTTCATATTCAAACTAGGGCTGATGACCGTAATTATGCTTATCTCAGGGAGTTGCCTGTGAAGATTAAATGAGTAAATACATAGAAATCACCCGAAAGAGCGTCTGGCCTACAGGAAGTGCCCAACACACGTGAGCTCTAATCACTACAGAGCTTCAGCAACAGTAACTCATCAGCACTACAGTAGTCTCACCGGTGCAGCAGAATTAAAGTTAAAAAGGCAAAGTAGCATGAAAGCAGGTCAGACGTGCAGAAGGATTCCCTGAAGCCAGGAGACTGTCGTGCTTTGAACAAAGCCCAGTGACCAGCTTACCTGTGTGCAGCTCTCACGGTGCACAGACGGCTGCTCACTGTGCGTGCCGCAAGTGCGGTGTGCACTCTGAGGTCCCCCTGGCATTTCCAAGCTCTCTCTGGCGTGGTGGTAGAAAGGACCCCGTTGGACTGAAGATCACAAGCGTGGCCGAAGCTGGGGCCTTGCCCCCGCAGAAGAAACGGCACACCCCTTCCCCACGCTCAGAAGCAGCTCTTCCATCTGGCTGTGCCTTTCGCTGTCAGGGGGCGGTGGCATCTGCCTCTGCCCTGGTCAGTGGCTGGGGTCTGGCCCCCCTGGGGGCGGCAGAGGGGCGTGTGGAGGGCACAGTTTATAACCAGAGGCCGGCAGCTCCATGGTCTGCTTGTGCGGCCGGTGCGGTGTCCCAGACCCACCTGCCCTGGACAGCGGAGCCCCATCCCCCTCCTCGGCTGAGGACAGAGGCCCAGGCTTTTCTCTGCAGAGGTGTCTTCAGGGGTGAGAAACGGCCGTTGCCACTCCTCCACGCACCCCAGACAGACACACGCACCCCACGTCCCCTTCTCCCTCAGCTAAAAATGCCCACTTGTTTCGACTTCTGCAGCTTGGGAATGAAGCTGGAATTAGAACAGAGACAAAGGGCTGCTATCAGTAATTATTTCTGAAGTAACAAGCGACTAATTGGGACTCACTGTTATTAAGAACCTATACTGCAGGCAGCAATGAGGCCGCAGCTAACGAGGGTGTCTGCGCCGGGCTCCGCGCCCGTCACCCGGCCGTTCCCCTCGGCCCGCGCGGGGGGCTCTGTTGACGGAGGAAATAAATGGCTACTTCACGGCCCTCCCAGAGATATGAGTCATATTTGAGATCTGTGCCCCGGGGAAGTCGGTGTGACAGGGTAGGAGGCAAGGCCAGGCTCGAGTGTGGGAAGCGCAGGAGCACGCGGAGGTCTCTAGGTCGCTGCCACTCCTCTCAGGAGGGTGACATCCCGCCCGCGGAAATGGCCGGGGGGCACTGTCAAGTCGGTGGGAGAAGAGCTGAAGTGACTCTTTCATAAGCAGATTGTTGAGCACGTCTCATGCGTCACGAGCTCCAGGAGAAGCATGCGTACACGTTACTTCATTGCTCTTCCCAGAGCCTTGGGAAGGAGGCGCCGTCAGGAACCGTTTCACGGATGAGGGAAACTGGGCTCAGAGAGGCGAAGTTACCTGTAGGACCTCACCTGGCTACTGCGCAGAGGTGACATGAACCAGAGTGGAGGCAGAAGCCAGAGTTTTCCAGAAGGAAAGGGAAACTTGGGGTCACGTTCTCGCAGGCCACACGGTAAAGAGAGGCAGGTGGCGGAGTCGGTGGGGCCAGGCGAGGTGGGGCCGCCTTCTAGCTGCCCAGTGGGCTTGTCTAGGCACCAAAATATTCTGTGCCTCAGTTTCTGCATCTGCAGGGTGGGGATGATCATCCCTACGTAGAGGGTTTGCTGTAAGGACTACCTAACATGTTGCAGGTAAAGCGCCAGCCCAGTGGTTGGAAAACGCTCAGTAAAGGCCCATTATTTTTCCAGATGCTGTTCTGATGCTCTCGGAAGTAGTGCTGTCATTTGCTGGAACGCATCGTCTGAGCATGGCAGAGGTTTTGCAATAGTGAAAGCTGTGGAAGTCTCAGCAAACAGTGTCTGTCTGCTTGTGTCCCTTGGGAAGGGGGCAAACAAACCCAGTGAGCCGGCTCTGCTCTGAGGCCACTGCCCTGGTGTCCGGGGCAGTGGGAGGCTGGCCAAGCTCCCAGACAGCCTGTCTCGGGCCTGGAGCACAGAGCCGTTGCCTCACCGGCTTGTAATGAACTGCGTCTCCATCCTGATTAGGGGAACAATCCTCACACAGAGAGATTCAGGGGAAGGAAGTGACAGCGTCGTTGGGGACAGGGCACAACCTCACCTCCCAAGGAGAGACTGGCTTCTGGGGGGCTGGTGAGCCCAAGAGGGTCCCCATGCCCAGGGAGGAGGCTGAGCAAGTCCCACCGGGGCAAATCTGGGTCACAGTGGGAAACACTTGGGCCAGGCCAGACCTCCGTCTGCAAGGCTTGGAGGCGACATCAAGTGGGCTGTGGTTTGCCAAGAAGGGCAAGCAAGAAAACCAACCTTCCCTGGGCGCCTCCTGGGACGAGCCCCATGCCACCCCATGACATCACCCCATCATCCACGTCGTCTTGTACAGTAGAATGTTAGGGCACCGTCTTTACCGAAACTATGAATTGCAGCCCATCACTGGCTTATGAAAACAGTTTAGTGGGTGACTAATACCATTTTTAAAACAATGTAATTTTAAAATTTATTTTAATTTTATTATTACTGTTATTTTTTCAGAAATAGGGTCTCACTCTGTCACCTAGGCTAGAGTGCAGTGGCACGATCATAACTCACCGTAGCCTCGAACTCCTGGGCTCAAGTGATCCTCCTGCCTCAGTCACCAGAGTAGCTGGGACTACAGGCACTTGCCGCCACACCTAGCTATTTAAAAAAATATCGCTTTTGTAGAGACAAGGGTCTCACTCTGTTACACAGGCTAGTCTCAAACTCCTGCCCTCAAGTGATCCTTCTGGCTCGGCCAGAGTGGCGTGAGCCTCTCTGCCTGGCCAAAGATAACATGATTTTTAAAAAACACAAAATTTCAGAGTGCATCGCACATGGTAAGAATGAGTCTTGTTTTGTGAAAGTTTTATTTCTTGAGTGTGTGCGTGTGGGAGCTGGATTGTGATGTAAAACACATTTTTTTTTTACTGAAAGTTATGGTCAAACGTTCTTGAAAGCCACCGGTTATGAATGTGGGGTTGGAAATCAGAGTGACTGTAGAACTTTGGTCAAGTTGTAAAACCTCTCTGTGTTCTTAACAGTGCCCATGTCACAGAGCTGTTGCATGGAGTGAGTTAATAGTGTGAAGCGCTGAGAATGGCATAGCAGATGATGCCAGCGCCACCAGCGTCCCCTCAGCCAACCCCGAGACCCCGTGCAGATCATTCAGGCTCCTTGTATGTGATAATGCCTTCCCGAGTCTCTGTCCTAAGGATGCTCTCTGGCTGTGGTTATATGCTCAGCCCAAGCACAGGGCAGGCCAAAAGTGCGGTGGAATGCATGCTCAGGAGTGACCCTCCACCTATGAGAGTGGGAGACGGACAGATACCACGGCCTCCATACTCTGCCGTGTAGATACACTGTTTCCCAGTCTCCTGGGGGTGCCAATGGGACTGAAGCCCCATGGCCCACAGAAACAACTTCTTCCCCATCTCACGTCCTTGCTCTCTCACACTGCTTCCTGGGATCCCCTTCCATAGAAACTTCCTGCACCTAAGTCTTTGTCTTGGGTGTCTAATCTTACTTTGGATGAATTTAAGACAAGCAGATTCTAGCACACAGTAAGTGCTCAATAGATGTTAGTTATTATTAATCATGTTCATCTTGAAATAGGATACACATAAGTGCTTTATGGGCATCATATCATTTAATCCTCACTCTAAGCCAATAAGGAAGGAACTGTGATTGTACCCATTTCTCAGATAAGAAAACCGAGGCTTAGAAAAGTGAAGCACCAGGTTCAAGGTTATACAGCTAGAAAGGGAAGAGCTCCATTCTAAACCCGTGTGTGTTACTGAAGCCCTTGTTCTCTACTTTGCATCCCATTTAATCTATACAACCACCCTACCTGTTAGCTACTGTTGTTACTCCACTTTACAGATATGGAGACCGAAAGTCCAGGGAAGTAAAGCACTCAATTCCCAAACTATTCACTGCCACCCTGGGACAAGCAACTGTCATTCTGACCCCTGTCTCTGTACTTCCCATGATAGCAGCAAGCTGCCTCCCAGCACTCTGGAAAGGGAAGGTATGGGAGAAATCCCTTCCTTTAAGAAAAAGTCCCTGCAGTAGAAACTAGCCAGCTACCATCAAACCTGCGGCACGGGAGAAAGCTAAGATTCAGGTGAAAAGAAGAGACAATGTTATCAGGCTTAATGGAACTTCCAGATAGATAGAAATCTGTGCTAATGCTCGTGCCTCAACTTCTCAGCCTGTTAAATGGGCTAAGGACCCAGTGTTAAGTCCCTCTATTCATTGCTGGCCTTAACTTTCATCTCCCCTTCCTTATCTCCAACAACCCTACCATTTCCACCAAGGTGCCAAAGGCACATGAGTGACATGTGCCTTTGATTTGAGCTCCATCTGCATGAGGCTCACTGTGATTTTTCCCCTGGATATCTGCTGCGTGCCACATGCAGTACTAATCTCTTCGTGTCTCAACTTCCTCTATTCAATCTATTAAATGGAGATAATCTAGTATCCTCTTCATGGGTTATTGTGAAGATTAAATGAACTAATGTGCAAATCCCACAGCTGGCAAAGGACTCATATCTAGCATATATAAAGAGCACTCAAAACTCCACATTAAAAAAACAAAACAATCCAATTAGAAGATGGGTAAATGACATGTAGAGACATTTGCTGAAGAAGATATACAGATGGCAAAGAAGCAGTGAAAATATGTTCAACGTCACTAGCCATTAGGGAGATGCAGTGTAAGACCTTGGTAAGATGTTACTACATACCTATCAGAACAGCTAAAATAAAAAATAACGACAACACCAAATGCTTGCAGAGATGTGGAGAAACTGAATTGCTCATACATTGCTGGTGAGGATATAAAATGGTACAGCCACTCTGGGAAACAGTTTGTTAAAAAAACTGAACGTATACTTACATATAACCCAGTAATGCTACTCCTGGGCATTTATCCCAGCAAATATGAAGACGTATATTCACATAAAAACCTATACACAAATGTTTATGACAGCTTAATATGTTAGCAAAAAACTGGAAACAACCCAGATGTCCTTCAATGACTAAACCATGGTATTTTGGTGGTATTTCCATGGAATACTACTCAGCATTAACAAGGGGAGGAACTGTATTGGTACACAACTTGAGTGGATCTCAAAGGCATTATGCTGAGTGGACAAAAGCTAATCTTAACAGGTCACATACTGTGTCATTACATTTAGATAACATTGTTGCAATGACAAAATTTTGCAGATGGAAAACATCCTGATGGTTGCCAGGGGTTGGGGATGGTGGAAGGGAGACGGTAGATGTGACTGTAAAGGCTTTGCACAGGGGAGATCTTTATTCTGTATCTTGGTTGCGGTAGTGGTTACACAAAGCTACACAAGTAAGAAAATGATACAGAACTATAATCATACATTGTACCAATGTCAACTTCCTGGTTGTGATATTGTACTATAATTATGTAAGATGTAACCATTGGAGAAAACTGGGAGGAAGATACACAGGACCTCTCTGTACTATCTTTGCAACTTCCTGCAAATCTATATTTATTTCAAAATTTAAACAAATTTTAAATGAGCTACTTGTAAAGAGCTTAGAGTAGTGCCTAAATGAACATACCATATCAACTCTCATTACTATTATTTTCATTATTACTTCATACAAGTCATCTTAGTTAATGCTCACTATAAACTTGTTAGAAAAGATTTTTTTGCCCTCATTTTACAGACAAGAATACTGAAATTCAGACATATTAGAAATCTTGTCTAAATTCATACCCCAAAAGCCCAAATCCATGAATTTCCCCTATACATTCAGCTATGAAGACCTGTAAGATGAAAATCTTTGCCCACATCAAGCTTTCTAACAGTCGGAGCAATAAAAGATATAATTCAAACCCAAGTGAGGGATGTCATACATGTTGTGTAAGTACTATGGGAGGACAGGAAAGGAAGGAGTAAAAAATTCCAACTGAGGAGACCTAGGAAGGCTTTCTAGAAGAGGTGGCATTTCGGATTGTTGTGAAGAATGAGTAGGAGCTCAGTAGGTGTGGAAGGCTCAGTGGGGCAGGGAAGGGCATTCCAGGCTGAGAGACCCTGATCATGAAGGGGTTCGATTGCTTGGAGAACGGTGACAAGACGGAGGAGGCTGAAGCAGCTGGCATATGACCAGAGGCAGAAGCACATGGAGGAAAAGCAGAGGGCAGTCAATGGAGAGAGTCTCTGAATGACGGGCTGGGGATTGGGCTTGTCCGCTTAGCTTTTGCCCCCAACGCCTGCCTGGGGAGCTGAGTAGCCAGTGTCTAAAGTGCACGCACAATTATGACAGTATACACAACAAGGGGTTAGCGGAAGGTTGGAGAGCACCCCCACTGGGTCCTGGGGTCCCAGCAGACAGAGACCTTTCATTTCAGAACCTCAAGATCAAGTTTTTCAGGGTCCTCGCAAGGCTCAGCTCCAGCAGATCCTAAAGGCAAACCCTTGCCTTTTGTGGGTTCTAGGGTCCCACGATAGTTGTTCTGGACTTTGGAATTTTATCTTTCAACAGTTAAGTGCTGAACCCTATCACACGTATACTTACTGATCTTCCCTCTCAAACAATAACCTCTGTATGGTCAGGATTGACGTCTGTTCAGGTCTTTGTTGAATCCAGCTTGGAGTAGGCTACGTAGAGGTGTCCATATTCAATTCCCTTTGATTGATCCAGTAGATTTGTTGGACACCTGCTAAACTCAGACCCTGTGCTAGGAATCAGAGGTGAGAAAATAAGACACAGTTCCTTCGTGAAGGACAGACAACTCTAGTGTGTCACACACAGGCAGTGGTGGTGTCCGACCATCTAGAGACAAAGGAATGGGGAAGCTACTCCGGACTATGACAAAGACAGTCACATCTGCATAACTTATCCTAGAAACTGTGGAGGTGAAGCCTCATTCTCAAGGAGACTGGGCACTGTGGGTCATGGTGCCCAGAAATTGTTAAAGGGACTAAATTGAGACACAGGTTATACGTCCATCACAGCAATGTATTGCAGTGGTGACAATGAGACCCGTAACGTCTTTGCTAAGGTCATGAGTGAAAACTGGATGCAACACAACTTCAGCATTAGAAACATATTAAGGAATAAGATATTTTTTGCTCCTCAGCCAAAATAGTGATATACTTTCTACAATTCAACTTCTAAAGTGAATTATTTGAAGACCTGAATCCCGAAGATTCTAGGCTGGAAAATTTTTAAGTATTTCCTCAGGATGTCTGTATTAAAGTGGAGATAAAAGAAACCCAAGCAAGAACACTGCGATAAGGCTGTCTGACACAACAACCGTGCATTAAAGCACAGGTCCTTCTAAAAAGGCCTATCTTGGAGATAAATCTTGACTCAAACTTTGGAGGAACTAAGGTGACCCCGGGCAGTAGAATAAATCACAACATGTAAAATTGCTTAAATAAAAATGTATTGATTTAAAAACACCCGTAAAGGTGATATTTGCAGTCAGGGGGGATTTTGCAGTCAGGATTGTTGCTCGAATAACTTGCTCACCTCTCCTTGTCTGCTGGGTTTGCCTTTACCAGGCTGTCCCTCTGGGCCTGGCTGAATTGATGCTTTTGGAAAATGGATTTTGAGCTGTCAAAGACAGCTTTTCCAGATGTACACTCGAGATTCAGAAGGAAGAATTGGGTTAAAAGGAGCAACTGTGAGGGACCTCAGAGATCCTCTGGGATAACTGCTTTCAATCTGGGTTTTCTGAAGCCTGAGGGTTCTGCAGAGGGGCCTGGGGTGGGCTGGGAGGCAGCCCTGGGGAGGGGGATGCTGAGGGTCTGGGCTCAGGGTCTCTATGTGTTTCAGCCAGAAGAGCTCAATGTGACCTTTATCCCACTTTGAAGTTGCAAATACATTGGAAGAAAGGCTCCAAGGTTTAAGGTTTAGAACCCACTAAGCTCGTCCAATACCATCATCCTATAATAATAATAATAATAATAATAACAGTTTCTCTAAGTAGCTGATTTTGAGTGTTTAGTATGCACCAGACACTGTTAAAAGCACTTTAACATGCATTATCTCATCTAATCCTTGCAGTAACTCTAAAATGTAGGTACTATTATTATCTCCATTTTACAGAGGAAAAAACTTAGGCACAGAGGTTAAGCATTTGGCCAATGCACGCAGATCGCAAGTGCTGGAGCCCGGCTGTGAGCCCACACGGCTGGCTGCTGAGCCCGCACAGTTTATACTGCATGGTACTGAGGATGCTGAGGCCCAGAGAGAGGCAGTGACTTTCCCCGGGCCCCACAGTGGGCTCAGGGGCAGAGCCGGGAATGGAATCCGGCCCTCTGATCCTTCTCTGGTGTGACACCCTCCTTCCCTCTTCGCCATCCTCCAGTGTGCCTTCTACAACCGACTCACACGTGGCTTTAAATAGACCATCCCTTGGATAGGAAGCATCTGTGCTTCCATCCTGGGCACAGCCGAAGGAGCTGGAGCTACAGCTGATCTGCTTCTGGGACCCCTGTCCTGAATGCTCTCTTGGCCTGGAGCCTCACTTCCCACCCCCTGCTCTAAGTAAAGCGGAGCCCCTTCACAGTCCGCACTCTGTCTGTCCAGCCTCACCTCCATACGCTCTTGCTATTGCTATTATAGGTGTGTATGTGCCCTGTCCCCTGCCATGCTGTTCCCTCTGCTGGGAATGCCCTTCCTGCCTTGTCAGCCTGGCATATTCCCCCTCAGACGTCCCCTCTCCAGGGCCCTGACCTCTCTTCCACGCAGAGGAGATCACGCCCTCCCCAGCACTCTCGTGTCACAGCCCAGATCGCCCTGTGCTACGACCATGGATTGACTTCACTTCCTTGATTAGAAACAACGCAGGTGGCCCATTTTTACTTTAGTACAATCAGGATAATTCTTACAATCATGCTTCTGGCTAACTTGGGAGTATTTCCTGCTTCCAGAAACACTGTTATTTAACTGATAAAGTGTTTTGTAATTGATGTCATCTTAGGATCCAGAAAATACGGGACTTCTCTGTCTCCCTCCAGATAGCCAGCTCACCTGGGTTGGGGGCCATGACTCGGTGTCTCTGAGCCCCCAATGCCAGCACAGCAGATGCACAGAGGAGGAACCAGGTGGTGGCGGGTCATGGTGCTTAGGGCCTGGATGGCACCCTTTGTGCCCCAGTCTCTGTGGAAGGCATCCTAGAGGCCCAGGAGAGCCTCCAGCCGTCTACCCATTGCCCGTTGAGTTCATGCAACTATCTCACAGCGCATGCCTTGGACAGAAACATGGCCAGGAACAGCAGATTCCTCTTTCCCCTTCTCATCTGGCACAAATGAGATCAGCCTAGCTCAGCAGGAAGCACGACAGTCTCAGATTCCAAATCGCATCATGCCCTGTGCTCTGCCTCCATCCTTTACTCTCAGAAGTAGCCACAATAGCTGACCGGTCCCTAGCCCTTAGCTCTCTTAAATTCTCCATTTCCAAGAGAATGTTCCAGCAGACCCTCTACCATTTTCTGGCCTTTCTCTTTTTGGCTCCAACCACCTCCTTTGGTCTTCCAACCGAAATCTCCAATGGCAGTTGCCTACACTTCTCCTCTTTGGGCCTCGCTCTTATATATAACCATGATGACCTTAGACTTGACAAGATATAGCAAATTACAGAGGACTTTGCTTACCATTTGCCTATGGCAGACATTGCTATTCAATCCCAGCATGCTTTCCCTCAGACTCCAACTCCAGGCAGCCGCTGTCCGGCAGGTTGACCATGAACTGGGTCATTTTTACAGTTGTAGGCTCAGATGCCCTCTAACGGAAGTTCTAATCAGAAATCTTGTGGATCCTTGGTACAATATCCATACACCAGACTGTTTGGGATAGTCCCAAATTTATATAATTTTTACATTTCTCTTCAATAAAAGCAATTTGTAAATTGGATAAGTGACTAGAAGTGCATGAATTTTGAGGGGGAATATTTGACCAACTCTTGGACTTTGGGTCCAACAGGTACACTCTGAAGTGGCCTGAGATAGTTGACCAGGAATCTGGCCTTTCTATTGGGTGGTCCAAGTCAGGGAATGAGGGAATAGAACTGGTGGGATATTCATTCATTCATTCCTTTCATAAACATTTACTGAGCACCTGCTGCACGCGTGGCACTGCTCTAAGGGCACGGGATTCACCTACAGAGTTAGTGACAGCTCTCACTGTCCAGCAGGTGCTGGACACAGTGGCGCTCTATCTGCACATTACATTTAATCCATGATGGCCTCAGTTTTGATACATGTTCCTTTGTATAACTAATTAGCCTCCAGAATCTATGCTGTCCCTTTCTTGGTATCGCAGAGCCATAAGATGGAATGAGCCTGGATTCCTAAATCACTGGGTGGAGAAGAGCCATCCACTGACCAGAAATGTCAGCCACGGACTATTATGTGAATGAGAGCTAAAGTTGTATTATGTTTGGGCCTTTATACATTGTCGGATCTTTTTGTTATAGAAGCTCACATTGCCCTAACTAACACATTTTTTGTGTGAAGTCAGTGTCATTGCGACTTTGGTCCAGATATACCTTTGTAGCTCCACTGCCTACCTTCAAAAAAGTTCTTGGATTGGGGTACCCAAAGGAAAGTTGTCTATGAAAGGGAATAAAAAGCCCAGATAAAACGAACTTTCAAAATTTGAGAGAAAATTGTAATAATGCTTCCCCGAAAAATTCCCAAGCACCATTTTCTTTTCCGGGGAAATTGATCTGGGTGCAGGACAACCTTTTAAGCAGCCAGAAGCCCTTTATCTGGGTTTTGGTACCAACTGGTTGTGGCTTTCTGATGGTGCAGAGTAACAACCACCTGGCAAAGAGAAATTAGCAAGTAATGGAAGCCCAGCTCCCAAGTTGGGTCAACAGCATGAGTCAGAGTGCCACGGAAATAAATAAATCCCATTCATAAATTTCCCCTCATCCCAGTAAAGAGCTTTCAAGGTCATAAGTCTGCATAAAGCCAGAAGACCTACAATTGTCCAATTAGAGGTTTTATCCAGGAAAACACATATTTTCAAAGACACTGTTTGTTCCCCATGCCAGCAGTATAGCTGGGCTGGTTTGGTGTGCTGGGCCTCTGGGTTTTATGGCACTTTCTGCTTCAGTGAAATAGGACAGAGGCCTTCTCAGAGCCTCCTGTCCCCAAGGTGGGTTCCACAGGGGCCTAGAAATGCCCAAAGACAACCATTCCCAGGATGAGTCAGGAAAAGCTGGAATGTACCTAAACCAGATCACCTGGGAGGGGAGTAACAACTAACATTTATTGGGTGCTTACTGTTTACTCTTACTGAGTGCCAGGTCTGGTTCTAAGTACCTAACACATAGCATTGCATTCCATCTTTATTACTGCCCTGCAAGGAAGATCTCTTTCCGGCCCATCTTCTAGAAGAGACGAGTGAGGCCTAGAGAGGTAGACCAACATGCTCAAGACTGAACGGCTCAGTGAGTAGCAGGACCAAGATTTGAACTCAGGTCTAGCGATTCTAAAATACTTCAAGCTCTATGCTCTGTTGCCACCCATGATTCCATTCTCTTTCTATCCAGCCACTTGAGCTGCGCTGGGAAGGACTAATGGATGGAGACTGAGGGAGGTCATGTCATTACCAGTGGGGACCAACAAGGGGAACCAGGCCTGGGACAGAATTCCCAATATTTGCTATGCACTGTGCTAAGTATTTTACTTAAATTTTCATGCTGAATCCTCATAACAGTCCTGCAAAGTAAGTCCTGTTGTATCCATTTGACACCTGAGATAACTGAGGCTCAGAGAGGTTAAGAACTTTCCCAAGGCCACACAGCTCAGAAGTGGTGGAGAATCAGCCTGAATAGAGGCCTTGCCCAGAAACATTATGCCAGCCACTGAGCTTACCCACCTATGCACGTGTCACATGGTTTTTATTCTTGCAAGGGATGTCTTTTCTGTCAAATTCTAACTCTACTTGTACACATTCCATTGATAACTTCCCTCATAGTCCTGGGTGTTGAAACTTCCACACTCACATTGACTTTTAGGCCACTTACTAGCTGAGTAACTTGGGTGTGGCCTTAGACCTCTGGGGTGGAGTGGGGGAAATGGTTTCTGCTCTCTGGGACTCACCATCCAGGCCAGGGGTTAGCAAACTTTTCCTACAAAGAGCCAGAGAGTAGACATTTTAAGCTTGGGTGGCCATTTGCACGGCTACTCAACCCTGCTATTGTAGTGCCAAAGCAGCCATAGATGATACGCGAATCAATGCCTATAGCGAGACCCGCCCCCCCTACCATCTAGATGGTCAAAATATTCCACCAGTGAGTGTTCAATTCCCATTGTGTAAGTTCTACAAAGAGGAAGTGTCATGGAGAGTGTATACCAGGAGGAACTGGTCTCGGGGGGATGGTGGCTTGTCCAGGTCATGGCCTGAGTCAGGAGTCCAAGCCTCCTGCCCTCCCCTTAGGACTCACCCCCAGCACGTATAGCCTCCTTGGTCACCAAGGAATCTCCTCCAGAAGTTGATGTCCCTTCTAGAAGCTCAGTGACAACAGGCAGCACCCAGAGAGCCCACCCGGGTGGTCTGCAACGGCCTGGTTTGACCTCTGGTGGGGGCCGAGAGGCTTCCGCTGGCAAATCACTGGCTCATTTCTCTCCAGCAGGGGCTGGCCCGTAGCGCCTCCTGGAAAGCCACTAACAGCGGCACACACAGTGTTAATTTATGAAAATCTCAGCTTGTAAAAGCCCGGCTGTCAGCAGAGCCTGAGGAGGCAGAGGCAGGCTGCACCAGAGATGCCTGCACTGCTATTTGCTTCTGTTGCAGCCACAAAAGGAAATGCTGGCGAGGTCTTCAGAGAAGGGGCGGTTGGTGGGGAGGGGACGCTGCTGGCTTTAACGGCAGGAATACGAGTCATTTGTCTTGTTGTAAAATAGATGTGTGTTTGGACGCAGAAAATGCTCTGGATCCTTTCTTTCCTCCCCTTGCAGGCATGAAAAGCCTTGAGCAAAACAAAATGCTGCTGATTTTGAGTCTATTTTGGGCGCCTGCCGCTGATTATCTGCTTCCGAGGCCTGTGCACACGCTGCCTCCTCTAAGAACGGTTTTAACGAACTGGAGTGGGAATGAATGAGCATCTTGCTGCTGCCGCTGCTGCCACCCTCAGAGCAGAAAGCAGCCCCCAAAGGCGAGGCCTGGCCCGCGGCTGCCCGGTTCTTCCCTCTCTCCCCAGATGCCCACCCGCCCTACTCCCCCGTCCGCACGGCGCTTGCTGGCACCCAAGTTGCGCTGCCCGCCCCGTGCCAGGAAGCTATTTACCAAAGGAAATAACTCTGATAAAGGGGATAAAAATAGCCAGCAATGATGGAAAACATTTTGTTGAGAGATCTGTTGACAAGAGGGGAAATAGAGCTGTGAAAAAGACAGGTGGTGAAGGACGCAGAGGGAGAGGCAGCCCGACGGTGAGTCCGGGGAGCCCAGGAGAAGCCGGGTCAGGGCCCAGCGGCCAGGGCGGCAGCTACGCGGACAGCTGGGCCTCGTGGTGGATCCTCCTGCTCTGGTGGCAGCTCCAACCTCGTGGCATTTCACCCAGCCTTAGACAAGTGAAGGAGGGCGAGATGGCGAGTGTCTTCACCGGCTGGGTGTCTGAGGATGGGTATCTGAAAAGCAGCCCCAAGGAAGGAGCAAACAGTGCAGCGTAGAGGGTAACCAAACACTTGGCTTTTAGAGTTCAAGTTCCAGCTCTGCCATTTACTAACACACTGACCTCGGACGAGCCTCTTAACCTCTCTGAGCCTCAGTTTCCTGTGATAAATAGTGTTAGACCCATATCTTAGGGCTATGGTGATAATCCATGCACACTATTTACCAGTGTGACATTATTCAGGTCATGAAGTCTTTCACAAACATGGGTTAAGGGCTTTCTGTGTGCCAGGCACTGTCCTGGGCATGCAGGGATTCCTTAGTGCAGAAGACAAATTCCTGCTCTACGATATTTTGGTTCTTACTAAATGCAGCAGAGAAGGGAGAGCTGTCCTTAGGAATATGTAACCAGCACTGCCCACCCTGAAACAGCCCAATTGAAGGACCCAGACCACCTTCCCCAGGCCACAGGGACATTTGTTCCATTCAATCCTGTGTGCCTACTATGCGCTGCATACTGGACCGGGCACGATGAGAAAGGCTCAGCATGCTCTTTGGAAACACACGGCCTGGTAGGGAAGACCGGGAGGAAAACAGATATGTGTTATTCAGCATGGAAAAGACCCTAACAGAGTTAGGTTCAAGAGCTCTCTTTTGGGAGCAGTGGATCTTTGAGATTTCCAGGCACTAGAGTGCGCAAGACTTTACAACAAGCTAAATACATACAAGTTAATCCTATTCGTGTATTGGTATAAATTAATAAGCAGCAATGATATATTGTAGCAATTTCTTTTTTTTTTTTTTTTTTTTTTTTTTTGAGACAGAGTCTCACTCTCTTGCCTGGGGTGAGTGCCGTGGCGTCAGCCTAGCTCACAGCAACCTCGAACTCCTGGGCTCGAGCAATCCTACTGTCTCAGCCTCCCGACTGGCTGGGACTACAGGCATGTGCCACCATGCCCGGCTAATTTTTTCTCTATATATTTTTA
>RJWJ010010952.1:0-26792 GCA_004363605.1 Indri indri | reverse complement strand
TTGTAGCAATTTCTAAATAATATCCAAAAATAACTATCTCAATACACAGAAATATTAACAGTGGTTATTTCCGCAATGGTGGAATTATGGGTGATTTCTGTTTTCCCCCAAATCTTCTACAAGTAGTATGAATTATTTTTATAATAGAAAAACAAGCAAATAGAACACGAGTAAGAAGAAGGCTGTCCCCAAATACCCTGTAGATAGAAAGTCTTGTTCTCTGGACTTGAATTCTGTTGAGAGCCTCTGTGTGTCTCCAAGGACCCACTGAGTCATCAAAAGTTTGAAGTAGCTTGAAAACAGAAGATTTTGCATCAGAATGTGGCACCACTGCCCAGACTCTGGCCATGTGGGTCTGATCCTTTACCTCCTTACTCTGTGGACAGGATGGGAAAGTAATGTGCTAACTTGGGTGGGGGTGTAGACGGGGAGAACCCACTCCACAATGACTGTGTGCCAAAGGTACTTACCCTTGGATTTGAGCACTTGCTCTGCCATATTCTAGTGTGAGATCTTGGGCCAGTCCTTTCCCTCCCTTGAGCCTCAGTTTCCTCATATGTGACTTAAAGAAGCCTTCTTGGATCACCCCAGGCTCAACTGGTCACCTCTCATTAGAGTTCACACCCAGATCTGCTCAGCCCTCGGTGTTACAATGGTCTCTAGGCTAAGAGCAACTTAAGAGTCAGGCACACACCTTATCCACAGCTGTGACCCCCTTACCTCTCATGGTGTCTTGTACAGAATAGTCCTCAATACACATTCTCTGAATGAATGAATGAATGAATGTATGAATGAGTGAAGAAATGCCAAGTTTGTGCTAGGTCCTGGAGCTGCAGAGATGAATGACCTGGATCTGTGGCCATCAGGAGCTCCCACTTTAGTTGGAACTCAACCTCCCCAACACAATATGGATGATGACCACTGTCTTAAAGGGCTTACGATGCAAAGAGAAATTAGAAGAATGGGGTAGGAGAGGTGAATTCTCCTAGGGGTTTCTGAGGCAGAATCTGAACAGTCTGGAAGAAGAGGAGAGCTTCCCTTGTGGGCGCAGAGACTAGGCAGGCCAAGGCGTGGAGTCGGGCAGGGGGAAGAGGCGGGAGCAAGAACGTGGAGCCTCGGATGGGAGACCAGAGGGTCTGGCTGGCGTTCTGGCTGCAGGGGGCAGCCCAGGCAGGGTTAGGAGGAGGACTGGTGGGTGTGGCTTCCTTCTCGCCGGACTGGCAGGAGCAGGTGTCTCCCACCCACGCTGGAGGCCAGCCTCACCCAGCATCCTTCCACCCGCCCATCGAGAGGGCCCCGCAATAGAACTAGTTTGGAGTTAATCACTGCTCAACCTGGTCTTCCACAAACAACCCCTCCAATTTAAACCACCACCTGTGAGAAGGGCCAGCTTTGGCAGGGTCCCTGAGGAACGCGGTCACGATTAACCTCTGCGAGATGCAGCCACTTAACTGCAGAAAGGACATCCTGCGAGCACCCGGGGCCTTAAGTGCAACCAACTCTTGCAGATGCAGACTGACCGCCTTGCCTGGGCTGGAGGGGTAGAGCTGTGGCTTTGTTGTGCATGTCCCCTTAGAAGTGCAAGGGCTCTAGCTCAGCTCCACCCACCCCAGGGTCTTCGCCTGTGCTGTTCCCTCAGCCTGAAACTCCTCCTCCCAGTTGAGCGTGCTTGGCCTGTTCTGATCTTTCAAGTTCAGCTCAAATACTGTTTCCCTAGTGATACCTTCTCTGACATTCAAAGTAGCTTTTCTATCCTCCGCACCATCACTTTCCACTGCATCATCCTATTTGCTGCTTCTCAAAATGCTTCTCTTATTTTGCATGGTTGTTTATTTCTGCCTCTCCACCTAACTCTAACTAGACTAAAGCTCTAGACAGGAACCTTGTCTTGCTCACAGCTGTAGTCACGGTGCCTGGCACTTAGTAGGTGGTCAATAAAAATGAATGGGCTAGAAGGAGGGAAGGAAGGAGAGAAGGAAAAAGAGAGGGTTTCTAATACAATGTTTCCAGCGTGGCCACCCCAGTACCCAGGCCCACTGCCCTGGGAAGACGGCTCATTAACCGCGAGCCCACGGGAAACCTCCAAGGCAGGGCCAGGAGTGGTGGACCCCCAGGGACAGCACAGGTCTGGAGTCTGATGCTGAAAGAAGGATGAGGGAAGAGGAAGGGAATTAACCTTTATTTAGCACCTACTGTGTTTGCCAGGCCTGTAGCTATGGAACGAAACCGCTCAGTTTATAGATGTGGAGACTGTAACTGATAATGAATAATAATAAACATAAAATAGCTAACGTTTATTATGCACCTGGGCTAAGCATATTGCATATATCTTCCCAACAAGTTTGGGAGCTAAGCATGACTACTGCCAACATTTCATAGGCAGGAGGATTCAGAGACGTTTAGTAACTTGCTCAATTTTATACAACTAGCTAGTGGCAGAGGATCAGAAACTCAAGTCTGTCTAACTCTTTTGACGGAAAACGCCCTTCACACTATCAGGATGACTGGCGTGGCCCTGCCCTGTACCCCGCTTTCCCAGGGAAGTTGGGGGAGGGAGCCCTGGCCCCGGCCACGGCTCTCAGCAGACCTTTCAGACAATCCCCAGTGTTGCCCCCAGCTGCTGCTCAGGGCCAGTTAATTAGCCTGCCACCCCTAAGTGCTGAAAGCCGCTTGGGCCGCCTGACTTGGCGCACATGCCAAGAGCCGCCCACACACACAGGCAGGTGAGGAGGGATGGGCCTCCCAGCCCTGCAAAGCAGCCAGCTCAGATACCACCCAGGGAGGCCTCCCCGACAGCCTGGGATACAGGGCCGGCGGGGAGAAGACATCGCTTTCTGTCCAGGACGAGACGGCACAGTCCTTAGGCTCTGCCCCCTATAAGCTGGTGACCAGATACGTTTCCTAATCTCTCTGAGCCGGGGCTTTCTCATCCACAGGCTGTTGTGAAAATGAAACAAAATGACATATGTCAGGCCCTGCCCAAGGCTGGCACAGAGGAACAGCTCAGCGAGGGTTAGTTTCCTCTACTGAGATCGTCTGTACCAGGTTAATTTCAGAATTAATCAGAACCCACCAGCAAACCCTCCTTCCCACCTATATACTCCTCTGTGCAGCAAACATTCGTTGAGCCCGCATTATGTGCCTAGCAGTGTTCTGGGCACTTGGAGAAAAGGTAATGAACAAAATGGTCGAAATCCCTGACCTCAAATACCGTCTAGTTGGGGGTGGGCAATCCACAAAATAAATAAATAAACAGCATGGCATGTCAGATGATGTGCTGAGAAGAAAAAAGGGAATTTGAGAAGTTAGGTATGAGGGGGAGGGTAGCTGGACTTTTAAATAGGGTGTCCAGGAACGAGCTTGCTGAGAAGGTGACTCCTGAGAAAAGAAGTGGAGTGATGAAGGTAGCCACACTGGTATCTAGTGGGGGTGGTGGCAGGGGAGAACTTTCCAGGCAAAGGAAACAGCAAGTTCACACCTAAAAGATAGAGCGGCACCTCCTGAGCACAAAAGCCAAGAAAGGGTCCTCACTAGATTTCAAAGACAAAGCATTTCCCAAACGAGAAGTCAATGAGAAAATTAGATTTTGTAAAAATGCAATTTGTGGCCAGTTCTTCAAAAGACACGATGTTGTCCCCCGTTGGTTCTGTGGTTCGCCGTTTCTGGGAAGTTGTCCTTGGCAAGCTTCAGCATGTTAACATAGGTTTCCATCCCTCCGTAACGATACTAATTGCTAGCACAATTCTGGAAACTTTTATGTCACCAGTCCCATTCCCATTTACAGATGAGGAAACTGAGGCATGGAAAGATTAAGCCTCTTAACCAAAGTCATGCAGTTCATAGGTGAAAGAGCTGGAGGTCAAACCCAGGCGGCCTGGCCCCAGCATCTATGTGCAGACCACCATGCTAACCACCCCAACAGCACGGGAGCAAGTATTATTATTAACAGGAAGGGACTGCCTGGGCCGTCCAAGCTCTCCTGCTATTTCCCATAAGCCATGCTATGTCCACAAAATGAACATTTCAGAGATTCCTCTTTAATCTTTTGACTTGGGTCAAGTCCTTTTGTCAAAGATTTAAAATATAAAATCAAAAATAGGTGGCAGATGGACTATTTACAGCAAAGAGATGACCAAAATCCCGATCTCTATTGCAGAGGAGGGTGTCCGAGCAAGGAGTATGGCAAGCTGCTGTCCCGCCCCCAAGGCTCAGGTTCCCCATATGCCAAACAAGAAGGGATGGAAGAAGGTTCTAGGCTCTCTTCCAGTCCCATGATCTTAGGGCTCAAAGACACAGACTCTGGACCCAGACCTAAGCCACAGGGAACATTGCTAGGGGTTTGCAATCTATGTGCAGAAAGCAGCAGCCTGGGTGAGCCGGCCGTGCTGCTGGCCTGCAATCCCCAAGTCCATGGCTGGGCCCAAAGGAGCATGGGCCCCATCTGTGCCCCTTGCGTCTGTCAGCGTCGTCACCGAGGTCTCGCCCCAGGCAGGGAGGGCTAGGTCGTTCCACCTGCCAGTCTGGTGCATGCTGTTAACGGTGAGTGCTCGCAGGGTTGGGAAACACCAAACCTGGGCGGTCTCCCCTCTCCTCCTCTGTCTTTCCATCTCTGCACTCACTGTTTTGTAACCTCCTAACATATCTTGATTCAGCCTTTGCGAAAGCTGCTTTCCAGTGGGAAGGGGACACAATCTTCATAAACAATGGCAAAGGCGCCATTTACTTCTCTGTGCTATGTGTTTTTTTAATTGAAGTAAAATCGACACAACATCAACCATTTTGAAGCATACAATCAGTGACGGTACATTCACAATGTTGTGCGACCATCACTTCTATTTAGTTCCAAAACATTTCCATCACCCCAAAAGGAACCCCTGTACCCATAAGAAGCCACTCCCCATTTTTGCCCTCTCCTCCACTTCTGGAAACTACTAATCTGCTTTCTGTCTTTCATGGATTTGCCTGTCCTGGGTATTTCATATAAATGGAATCATATAATATGTAGCCTTTGTGTCTGTGTGGCTTCTTTCACTTAGCATAATGTTTTCAAGGTTCATCCATGTTGCAGCACTTAGCAGTACTTTATTTCTTTCTGTTGCTGAATAATATTCCATTGTGTAGATATAACACATTTTGTTAATCCACTCATCTGTTGATAGACATTTGGGTTGTTTCTACTTGGCTATTATGAACTGTGCTGTTATGAACATTCATGTCCAAAGTTTTGTTTTTTTTTTTTTTTTGAGTATTTGTTTTTAATTCCTTTGGGTATACTCCTAGGAGTGAAATTGCTAGATCCTATGGTAATTCTGTTTAATTTTGAAATACCATCAACTGTTTTCCACAGTGGCTGCACCATTTTACATTCCCACTCACATCATATGAAGGTTCTAATTACTCTATAGCCTCACAAACACTTGTTATTTTCAATTTTAAAAAATGTTATAGCAACCCTAGCGTGTGTGAAGTGGTATCTTATTGTGGTTTTGACTTGCTCTTCCCTAATGACTAATGATGTCATTAGGCATCTTTTCATGCGCTCCTGGGCTATTTGTATATCTTCTTTGGAGAAATGTCTATTCAAGCCCTTTTCCCACTTTTAATTGGTTTATTTATCTTAATTGGGTCTTTTTATTGCTGAGCTCTTTACATAGTCTGTTGAAGTTCTTTATATATTTTGGATACTAGATCTTATCAGATACGTGCTTTGCAAATAACTTCTCCCATTCTGTAGGCTGTGCTTTGATGTAGAAAAGGTTTTTGATGAAGTTTAATCTATTTTTTCTTTTGTTGCTTGTGGGTTTAGTGTTATATCAAACAATCTATTGCCAAATCCAAGGTCATGGAGATTTACCCCTAGGTTTTATCTTAGAAGTTTTGTGCTATGTCTTTTAACATTTAATCTTCCTGACATCCTCTGGGTAGATTCCATCGTCATCCCCATGCACATCTTAGACATGAGGAAATTGAGGGTCAGGAGAGTTAAGTCACCTGCTGGACGACACACAGCTTGGGCAGAGCAGAAGCAGGGTGTGAACCTGTGTCGTCAACTCAGGCGGCCAAGACGCCTGTCGTGCAGCCTCTCCAGATCCGCCTCCTATCACCCATTACGCTCTCATCTTCAACAACGTAGACAGCTATTGCACAAACAAAAGCCTGGCCTAAGAGTTTGAAGGAAGGATGGAAGGCATGTGATTTCCACCTGATATCTGCAAGGGGTAATTCTGCTGCCCGGTGACAGCAGCCACCCGGTTGAATTCAAGGGGAAAGTCATCTTTACATCTCAAAGTTTAGGTTTTTAGTGGACCTTGTTTCTGTGCTTTTGAATTTTCCTTCCTTACAAAGCAGCGACTCCAGGACAGTGTGACAACCTCTATAAGCCATTTTGTTTCATGGCTCCCCATCCTGAGGTTAGGGGTAATTCTTTCTCCCCAAGGAGCATTGCCTGATAACCAGTTCCTGACAACCCAGCTCATTCCCCAGAGGAGAGGGTGAGATGCCGCCGTCTGCATCTGGATTCCCCTCCTGCAAGTGGCAGCGAACATTCGCTTTCTGAGGTCCGAGCTGTGAGGGCCACAGAAATAAGCTTTTCAAGTAGCACACAGGCCAGTGGAGAAGACAAACAACTGCCACAGTATGAGGCAGAAGAGACCACAAGATGGACAGAGACGGTGTTAGGAATCAGATGTAGGAATAACCATTTATTCACTAAAAAATGTGTATGGATTTCTCCATGTGCTGGACGTTCCTTTAGATCCTGGGCATAGAGCAGTGAGCAGACAAGGTCCTTGTCCGCATGGAATTTACATTCCAGTAGGAAAGAGGGACAGTAGACAAGAAATCAGCTTGGGATGGGATCGGGAAGAGATAGCACCCGAGCCGGGTCCGGAAAATGGGTAAGATGTTTACGCATAGAGAAGGAAGTGGACACCCCTCCAGGCTGAGCGAGATGTATGAACAAGGGCAGAGCTGGATACAACTCCTTGGTGTCTTGCAGGTATATTTGCTTATGTATTTATTATTTAAATTTTTTTCTTTCATTATAAGTACTTCACTCTTATAAATTTTAAAAGTACAAAGCAAGAGAAAAAAATCAGCCATAATCTCATTATCCATTAATTTCATGACCATGCAGAAGCTGAAACCACTTGACTTCTCTGAGGCGCCAGGCCCAAGCACGCCTTGCTCGGCGCCTGAAAAGCATGTGTTCGGTGAGGTAGAGCCCTGCTTTCTTCCACCTGTCAAACAGAAGGTGCTCAGGGGACACAAGGCAGTGCCTCTGAAATGAAAGTTGATGACGTTGGCTCAGCCCCACCTCTCCTAATCAGATCCACTCACTGGAAGTAAGGAGGGACCTCACCTAGGCAGGCGATGTCAGGACCACAGACCTGGGTTCTGAGACCTGGCTTGGCCTGACATAACCATGACCTTGAGCAAGTGCTCACCCTCTTTGCTCCCCTGTTTCTTCATCAGGTGACTCAGGAGCAGGGACTAGGCTCACCTGGGAGGAGTGTTCATAAGAATTAAATGAGATGAATATGTGAACTGCTTAGTAGGGTCTGACACATAGACAGTGCTCAAGAAAAGATCCTATCAGGCACTGGACTTCTGGGTCAAGTTGGCTATTGCCACTTTACAGATCCATCCCAGTTGCTTGGGCATCCGGATTCACAAACACAATCCAGAATTGGGCTCTGGACACACCTATACCTCTAACCAGCTCTGCCTGCTCCAGGTCCTCCCTCAAGTCCCCTCCCAGGCTTCACTCCACAGCCCCAGCCTGGCTCATGTCCAGGGTCCTAGTACTGCAGCTCATTTCTACTGACACCCTGCCTATAGCATATCCTTGGCCAAGCCCAGAGATCTCTGAGCCCCCAAAGACAGCCCTGGTGGCATCCTGGGCATCAAAGAAGGGATGCTCAAAGGAAGAATGTGTCTGTGACATGTGCGAAAGCATGGAGGAGGATGTGCCAGGCCAAGGGAGCCACAGGCGCAAACGGGCAGGTGCTGGTTCTCCCCCTCACTCACACATACTTTCATGCATTCGCTGTTTACTGAGCACCTACTATAAGTCAGATACTGCAGCAGTCACTGGGGTTGCAGCTGGGAAGAAGCACCTGCCCTCACAGGTGCATAGTCGGGGGGAGGCAGAGCATGAAACGTGAAGCTGCACTACAGTGTGATCCGTGTTAGGATGGGGTGTGCACAGAGCCCCTCGCTAGGCTTGGGGGGGTCAGGTGTGTGCAGGGGTCAGGGGAGGTTAGTGACAGGAGACCCCTCAGCAAGGGGAATTTTAGGCTGAGCATGACTGTGAGTAGGTTCCTGGAGGATTTTTTGAGAGCAGGTAAAGTGAGACAAAGAGTTCCAAACAGCAGAACTTAAGGTCTAAAGATGAAGAAAAATGTGGTGTATTGGAGGGAATCAAATAAGCTCCATGGCCGCAGTGCAAAGGGCCAGAGTGAGACGCCTGGGAGCTGAGGCAGGGGACAAAGACAGCCCTGGCTCAGCAAGGGTCATCTGGCTACAGAGTGGTGATGAAGCCCACAGACCAGTGGGGCAGAAAGCCAAGAACTGATGCCCTGCTCAGCTGGCTACTCATTGTGTGACCTTGGGCAAGTTACTCAACTTCTCTGGACAGTGCTGATGAGAAAAGAGAGAGGGGAATGGATGAGAACATTATAGAAATAAATCTGTACAAGGACTTCAGGGCACCATGTATACAGGTCCAAAAGCGTGCATGGAAAGCTCCACCTTTGCTCTCTGGTGGGTACCTACCCCAGGATCACCATTTAGGAGTCAGTCTACACATCCCCTCCAAGCCCTGGCCTCCAATCCTTGCCCCAGGGGGATCACTCGCCGGCCTTTCTTCCTTTGACTGCAAGAAGTCCATGGCCAAAAGTGAAAAGAACCAGTTGTGCCCGGTCATCCTGTCCCCAGCGATGGCTGAATGTTGAAGAGAGGAGAAAAGAAGTATCTATGAAGCTGTCAACAGGGAAATTCTGGACCACGCCAGAGACAGAAATATTTACTTTGGTGGGATAAATATTACAGAAACAACCTTCCGTCGTCCAGTCTCTGGTCTGATACAGATTTCCCTTACCAGGAAGGTGTCTTCACTGCCTGCAAAAGCAACAACGGCTGAAAGTATAGACCCTTTTCATAAAACAAATATAAGGTGCCTCTGTAATATCTGGAAAAATCCCCTAGGTGACAGTGAAAAATGTGGATTCTCTATCTCTACTCACCTTCTTCTCTGCTGCGCAAACTGCCTACATAGCCAGCAGTTCTGAAATGTCTGCATCCACAGATGGCACCAGGGCTAGGACATTGGTCACAAGCTGCATGGGCTCCCTGTGTTCCAGGCACAGGGGTGGCTGTCAAAATGACAGGAAGAATCTCAGTAACCGAGCCAAATGGGTGTTGACGGAACTCAAGTTTATGGATAAGCTCAAGGTTAAAGGTAGAATTCGGCCACACTCTCCTTTTGATTCTGAGAGATCTCCCTGCCTGTAACAGCTGTAAATGCAAATGACCACCTGGGTTAGCTCTTAGTTGGGGATGTAGCCCGAGGTCCTGCAGTCTGTCCTGCCTATGTTAGAATTTGCCAGTGCGAACTGGCGTGCGCCCGGCATTCCGTAAGGAGAAACGTGAAGCCACAAGTTCTTCTCCTCCAGCTGCCATTGGACACCAGGCCATAGCATGCATTTTTTCAGTAGATGGAGACAGCCAGGAGGAAAACTGAAATGTCTTCACACTGTTGTGTATGTTGTGTGTCAGTGCCTTTGAGAAGCGCATCTCGCTGGGTGCATACATGTTTGCACACAGACATGGCTTATTTTTGTGGTGTATTCAAAGCAGGGAGTGGACTGAGGCAGTCGTTTCACTGGCATTAATTTCTGTGGGAAAAAAAGACGCTGTCAATTTGTCACTGTAGGACGATAAATCCAATTTGAGCCTATTCCAGATAACCATGGAAGGGCGGTTAGGGGCGTGAGCTCCTCCAGCGCTCTGAGCAACCCTTCTCATGATGTTCTGACTCCTGGGCGCCTAGGAGCAGAGCCTGCCAAGGAACGGGGGCTTTCGAGACTGGAGATTACAAGGAAATCTAAAATTGGGAATGGGATCAAGCCAGCCTCGCAGCTTTCACCAAAGGACTCTCGCATTAGGAGGGAGGAGGGGATTTTAATTGGGGAACAAATGGCCATTTTCATAATTTGAAAGATTAGGGAAATAGAATAGTACTTCTAGAGGTTTTGAGGAAGTGTGGAGCAGAAGCAAAAGCGTGGGCTTCAGGCCCGGACACTGGGTTTACAGGTTTGGCTGACGTAGGATTAAATGTATGTGAAACGACCCCCATCAAGCCCAGCAATGCCCTGGATCCCAATTGGCGGTACATGTCATTATTTTCTTTGTCGCTCACTAGCTGTGTAGCTCCCGCCAAGCCACCTGACCTCTGTGAGCCTCAGGTCTCACCTCTGTAACATGCCCATGAGGTGCCCGGTGGGAGGCACAGAACAGCGCATTAGGTCCTCGGGCAACGGTGGCTGGCTTCCCCATCGCTGCATTCAGAGGGAATGACAGAAAGGGAACTGACTCTGGGCTCAGGATGAGAGGGCAGGTGCGGGCACCCTCACGCCCCGCCCACCCCCCACCCCCACTCTCGCTAAGGCGTCGCGGGGCACCTAATAGAGTTCTGCTCCTGCAATGGAAAAGGAACAGGAGGCCCAGATCAGACTCTGCCAGAGTCTCCCTAGAAAGGCCTCGCAGCCAGCGCGCTGCCGAGGGCCTGCCAGGGCCAGCCTGGGTGGTGGAAGTAAAACCAACAGCGAATGAGGTGCGTTCTGAGCCCTACGGGGGGACCGCCATGGAGCCAGCTCAGTCCGCCACTTTTTGAGCAATTAAGAAAAACCAGCATTCTGTCTTGGGAACACCTCCAGATATTCCTGTCCCCAGTGGGGGTAAGATTCGAGAACAAACGCCGAAACCAGCCTCAACCCAGTCCCCCAGAGAGAGCCCCCACCCGCAAGACCGCAGCAAGCTGTGCTCTGAAACGTGTGTTTATGCCTCCCCCTGCTGGTGGCCGTTGTCACCGCACCCCGAGACCCTTGCCACAGAATGAGGGGCCAGACTTCTTACACCTGCTCATCTCCCCTGGAAGGGGCGGGGCGGGGCTGGAGTGGGGGACCAGCTTCTGGGACCCCCAGTGCTCCTGACTGCAGTAGCCTCCATGTGAACAGCTGAAAACAGGGATTGCTTCTAAAGAATGATATCACAGTAACAGCTAATATTTGTTCAATATTTTCTTAACGTATTAAATTGATTTGTTTTGCTTTAATTAATTGATTTGCTTAGTATTTATTTGCCAGGTGCCAAGCCCCGTGCCAAGCATTTTGCCTGCTTTTCCCCCCTAACTCTCTCCATAACCCATGGGGTTGTTATTATTATCACTCTCCCCGTGTTACAAACAAGCAGCCGGAAGCTCAGGCGTGCTCAAGTTCATGCATTTGGTAACTGGCAGAGTCTGGGTTTGAACCCAGGTAAGCCTGACTCCAGATGTTCCATGGAAGTGGTGGTTCTCCAAGTTTAGGGGCAGTGTGAATCACCTGGGATACATGTTAAAATACCCCATAGATCCTGGATTCAGTGGGTCTCAGGTAAAGCCCAAGAATCTACGTGTTAACGAGCACACTGGTAAATTCTGGCGTGGCTAGTTAATGAATGCTACTCCACGATGCACCGCAGGACACCAGGCTGCATCTCGATCCGAGGGCTCAAATACCAACCAAGGTGGTCATTTTAATTTACAGTTGTTGTAGGCAGGAAATCAACTCTGGTCTATAAAGGTCCCTCTGTGTCAAAAGGAGACCATGGTTAAATCCCACTTCAGCCTCAAGTTCATCCATAAAATATACCATGATGGAGCTCTGACTCAGAGTCCTGGCACCCAGTGTTACCAGGAGAGCTGTGTGTGAGGGAGGGGAGAGACAAGCTGGACAGCTGAGGGGGAGGGGCCGGCTTGGGAAAGTCACTTCTCCCTGCTCTTGGTTTATCCATCTAAGCATGAGAAGATTTCAGATCATCTCTAAATTCTAAAAATTCTATCTGCCCATACTCCAAACCTCTGTAGTTCTTTCGGTTTCCTGAGAGCTCTGCCAGCAATCAAACTTAGCTGTCCAGTGCCTCGGTTTCTGCTTTCTGATGGATCCAGATGTTAATGCACTTAACACCTTCTCTAGGTAGGTAAGGCGTCTTAGCAGGGCCTATTCTGAGTATTAAGTGCGACATTGTTTTAGGATCCAGGGCTAACTCGGGGTATTAGATGGATGGTCAGGGGCTAGGTGGAGGGTCAGGGATTCGATGGGTGGTCAAGGGGTCCCTGACACCCTACTAATCATACCACCAATGCACGTGGTTGGCCCTGAGTGGAAACTTGATTACGAAGCAGCCTGTCTTGCTGGTGCTAGTGATGCAGATCAACGAGCAGGAGACATGCCACCTGGGCGCTAACCGGGAACTGTCGCTGTGGAACAGGGTAGTCCCTGCCGGCCCTGCCTCCGTTGCTCTCTTTGCAAAGGCGTTAGTCTTTGCTGTACTTGGTCCCTTCCTCCTGATTCTGAGCTGTATTAAATCAGCCAGCGCTGGGCAGGCCACATGTCAGAAGGCCCAACACCTACTCAAACATCTTAGAATTCTATCCTGTTGATGACTTTAGTGCCCAAGCCCGACACAAGCTCCAGGGCCACCAAAACTTGAAGTTCGGGGTGGGGGCGGAAAGCTGAGCAAGGGTCAAAAAGCTTAAGTGAAGAGCCAGCCCATGTCTCAAAGAGGGTGGTTATTGTAAAGATCTTGTCCTGCCCTAGAGAATACCTGGGGTCCCCAGAGATGTCCCAAGGCTGTGGGGAGGCCCCAGGGGCCATTCTGGTAGTCAACAAAGCTTCCTACTGTTCAATAGTGGATTTGCCCCCAGAGGGTTGGGGGTTGGACATAGTAACTTGGTTGCTGTCATGATTTACCCCACAAAGAGGGGCTGCATTTCCTATATGTGGATGTTGTGAGGATAAATGAGACAATATAGATCACTCCTGGCAGTCAGAGCTCCATTACTGTCAATCATTGTGGTGGTTTCTGTTATTTTTATTAGCTTTTATTACCTCTATATCTATAAAATGGGTATAATATCACCACTGCCAGGGAAATGGTTGGAAGTCTAAATGAATGAAATCTTGGGGGCTCGATACCTGCGTCTCTGTCTCCAGACAGGGCCGCACCCAGACGGATGGCGAGGGCAGGAGGGAAGAACAGCCTGGAGCAGAGACGCGTTGCAGACCTTGGCTCACGTCTCCAGGGGCCCGTTCCCCCTCCCCAGGGACAGCAGCCTGGGCAGTGGAGAAGGATTTCTAGTTATCCAGGGCCCAGTGCCAAACCTTACTCAGCCAGACTTACAGGCTGTGGGGTCTTGGCCAAGTCACTTAACCTCTCTGAGCCTCAAGGGAGTTGAAACAGGTTTTGGGGCAGAGGTCCCATTAAGGAAATCGTACCCAAGAGGTATAAGAAGCAGAAATCTTACCAAGGGCTTTAGACAGCCACAGGCTATGGAATTTGGGTTTCGTGACAATTTAACTTAGATCTCAGGGACTTCCCTAACATATGTCTAAATTAAACAGGGTGATGCAGATGATTACGTAACTTATGGATGTCTGATAATAGGAGGTGCTCACCCAGTGTTTGCTGACTCACAGAGGGAGAAAGTCCCCCAAGTTATTACAATTGATGAGAGCAAATGCCAACCCCAAATGGCCTTTGCCATAAGCCTTGAATTTCTGAACTTTATATATGTGATGCCAGGGTTGAGCCCAGCAAGCACAAGGCCCAGTTTCCTGGCTTTCCCGAAATAACATATAAGCCCGGCACCACCCCTCACCCCTGGCGTCCCACCTGACTCGCGGTGATTGGTTAGGAGCATCGACACCCAGACATCTGGGTTCACCCACAGCTGGCCACGCTGAGCTGTACTGTCACAGGAATAGAATTAGTCACGGTTTTGGTGAAAGTTAACAATTAAAGGAAAAAAACCCCCACACCCTTTCTGTCTCTTATCTTCTATCAGAAATTCCTCCTTCTGACCTTAGAGACCCGAGCCGAAATTCAGAATCGGGAGGAATGGTTGAGGTCATCCACCCCAGAATTCGCCAGGGATATTCGGTAGAACACTAGTCTTAAGGGAAAAAAAAAGGGCCGAGGGCAGAGAAGTTCGGAAAACGCTGCACATACATCCCTTCCTGCACTTTGAAGTTCGCTATGCAGCTGGGCATTTTAAAGGCTCTGAGGAGTCCTGCAGAGAGAAACTCGTTCAATTTTGTTTAACCCAGAGTGTTTCAAACCCATTTGACTTTGAAACCTTGCTCTCAATGCACTCCCCGCCATATGTGTTAGCAGGAGCATTTCTTCTACCTGGGCCCACTTTATCCATTCCCAGCACAGCCCTGGCTCCTGAAGTCACCTGAACGTGCAACCCATTATCCAGTCCAGACACTCGGAAAGATAGAGTGACTCACCCAAGGCCACACAGCTAATTATTATTAATAGTGAAAAAAAAAATCCCAATATTTCTATAGCAACATAGCCAATATTTGATAGCACTTTAGAGTTTTCTATAAACTTATATTCTTTCACAGCATGTCATTTTATCACATACGGAAGCAATCACTAACGTTGCTGAAGGCACACTTCATGTCAGGGCTCTTACAGGGGTTACCTCAGCTGAGCCGCACGGCCGACCTCTGCTCATTTTAAAGATGAAGACACTGAGGCTTAGAGACCCCGGTGAAAGCGCCCACGATGACACAGCTGGCAAGTAGCAGAGCCAAGACTGGAACCCAGAAAGTTTGACTCCAAAGCCACCCTTGGCCTCCCGCCCCACCCCAGTGAGAACTTGTTTTCCTGCAGGCAGGAAGCAGATGATAATCTGGGAATCACAGGGTTTTCCTAAAGCCTGTGATTAGCTATCAGATTTCACAGGAAGCACATCCTTATTCATTTTTTTTTTTTAAGGGGGAAAGAAGCGAAGGAGGCCAACCCATCAAGGAAACAGGGGCTCTTTCACAGGGATTCTGAGCAAAGCAATGAAAACAGCTTTGACAAAAAGCTAATTAGAAAGTCATAACTTGGAACACCACCAAATGCAATTCTGATGGGGATCAAATTTAATAAAAGCACAGCTTCTGGTTCCTGCAGCGAGAGCAGAGCAGGCATGTGAGGGGAATGGCTGGGAAAGTCGAGATTCCAGGTACAACGGGCAGCGAGCGCCCAGGGCTGTCTGTCTGTCCACCCTCCCAAGGGTAGATGGGCTCGGGTGCCTTGCAGTTTGCTGAGAAGGGCACTCTGGGGACTCACCAGAGGAGACAGTATGAAAGCTGGCCTGGCCCTGGGTAGCAGAGAGGGACAGAAGCTTCCAAAAAGAAAGCATCTCCATCTCCAGACTCGGGCAACGAGGTGCTTGGGGGAGCGTCCTTACTGACCAGGTGAGCAAGGCTTGTAATTAACATTCAAATAATGAACCTTTCTCAAAGGCTTGAAACTGGCTATTGCCTGAGGGGTAAGCACTGTGTCCTCTCCTGTCATCCACTCCCAGCCACCCTGGTTTCATTGCCAGTGCCAAGGATGGCGAACACGAATCCAGATTCTACCACCAGGAGACACATTCTGAACAAATGAAGTTCAGATTAAAATCTCAAAATAATTCATGCTCCCGTAATGCTCTATAGGTTTTAAGATGCTTTCTCGGGCATTTTCTTACTTAGTCTGTACCATAATTCTATGTGGTAGTTGTCATTATTATACCCACCTGACATGGCATGAAGAAAACAAGGCTCAGAGAGGTTAAATGACTTGGCCAAGGGCACACAGCTTACAATAATGGTGTGATAAGTGAATACTGAATTCAGAAAGACTGGGGCTAAAATTCCAGCTTTGTCCTTCCTAGCCATGTGATCTTGGGAAAGTCTCTGTGGTAGCCCTGAAAGTGGCAACCATTTGTAGGAGACTTCCTATGTGCCAGGCACTGCTGTAAGTGTAGATTGTTTGCAAGACGGCCACCATCCTTGTATGCACAAGTCACTACTCCCATCAAGAGGGGAAGCGAAGCCTATTGCTCTTTTCCTTGAATCTGGGCTTGCTTTGTAACTCGCTTTGACTTATAGAATATGGTAGAGATTACTGCTGTGCCAGCTCCCAGTCTAGGCAGTAAGAGACTGGTAACTTCTTTCACTCTCTTGGCGTCCTAAGCTACCATGTAAAAACACTCTGACTACCCTGCCGGGGAGAGAGGCCCAGCCAGCCCCTTGTTGTCGGTGCCATGCATTCGAGGAAGACCTCTTGGATCATCCGGCCCCATTGAACGGCCCAGCCAACATCACAGGGAGAAGAGAGTTGCCGTGCCACTGAGCCTTGCCCGATCGCAGAATCGTGAGCAAATACATAGTTGATGTTCAGGGGTGGTTGGTTTTGCAGCAATAGGTAACTGAAAGAGTGTCTAATCTGTATTAATTAATTTAGTCCTCATATCAACCCCATGGAGATACTGAGCCACAGAAAGCTTAAGTAAGTTACATACCCAATAAATAGCAGATCTGGTTTTAAACACATGTAGGCTAATTCTGCAGCCATGTTTGTAAGCACCATGTGATACTGTCTCTTTGCAAAAGCAGCAGTGCCTCTCAGGGTTATTAAAGCTTGTCCCTCCCCGACGTGGTCCACAGGAGCATCCCCTCTTCCGAAGAGGCGGCTCCAGTGTGCTCATGTGGTATTAACCAGACCAAGAGCCCCTTTGCAATTCTGGCTCGATGCTGCCCCCAAGTGGTCTGTCCAAGCCTTCTCATATTGGCACATCTCTGGCTGCAAGAATGCAGTTTGAGAATCCGTTGTCCCTTTAGGAACCCTCTTGACCCCACCCCATGCTTCCCAACTGGAACTGCAGCCTCAATTCTGTTCTTTCCAGGCCCCATTTCAGCCAGAGCTTGCCATATTCACTGCCCAGAGGAAAGCATCCCACCTGAAGCTCAAGTCGAGGTTCCTCTACACTCCTTCACAAGAACTGAGAGAGCATCTGGGGAAATGGAATATTCCTGCCTAAGCTATCAGCGGACTCTAGCAACCAGTGGTCCTAATTGTCTCATTGGGAGCCCAGATCACCATCAATGGCCCAAGAATCGCATAAACAACTTTTAATCAAAGGCAACTATACTTTAGCAAAAGAAACATTCAGGTTAAGAGATGACTTCACGGTGGCTAAAATAAATCAAAGACACAAACAAAACATTCACCTTACTCATCATTAGCCACAGATTGTGAGGGTCAGTGGAGTCTAACAGGTGAGAATATGGGTTCTTGGAAAGAAAGACCTGGCTTCACATTCTGGCTCCATCATTTACTGGCTGTGTGACCTTGGACAAGTCTCTTAACCTCCCCTGGCTTCAATGTCTCCATCTGCAGAACGACTATACTAACAGCATCTCTCTTACAGAATTAACCTGAGGATTAAATGATATGACGTCTGAGAGCACTCAGTGCCTTATCATCCAGTGATCAAATAAGTCTGAATCATATCTTCTTTGTTCATTTGCTTAAAGTCCCTTGATGATTTTGCATTATAAAAAGTAATGCATATCTATTATATAAAATTTGGAAATCAAGAGAAAGAGAAAAAAGAAAAATGAAGAAAGAAAAGAGAAAGAGAGGGAAAGAAAGAAAGAAAGAAAGAAAGAAAGAAAGAAAGAAAGAAAGAAAGAAAGAAAGAAAGAAAGAAAGAAAGAAAGAAAGAAAAAGAAAGGACTATGATACAGGGGCTTTAAAATCGGGGTCCGTAAACCCATAGAAGACCTGTAAGAGGTTCAGAGGGTACATGAACTTGGATAGAAAAAAATGTCATTCTTGTTTCAAGAACCAACTAATAGGCAGCACTTCCATTCATTATGAACATTGGCATCAAATCACAGTAGTCTTAGCTATACAGGCAACTTCGCCATTGACAGAAATCTCAGACATTTTTATACCATGTTTCAGTTAGTACAGGTATTTTGAAGTACTATTTGCATTGATAACTGTTTCATAGATACAGTAATTATTTGACCTCTGCTACATCTTGTTATTTATGGTGCTACAAAGAAGAACACATAGTATTATATTGCAAAATTGTTTCAATATTTCAATACCTATATTTTAGTATCATTAGTTTTCTTTTAAATTCTGTTTTCTATTTCAGGCATTTAAAAGCTTGCTGAGAAGGAAACTATAGCCTCACCAAACAGCCAGGGGTGCCTGTGGCACAAAAAGGGGTAAGAGACCCCCCCTGTGGTGTCTCCAGCCAAGTCCATGAGCAGTTCAGATATTCCTGCCAGTCTGTAACTGTTTACTTATTTCATATTGCTGCAATCAGGTTGTATAATATAATTTTGTGGCCTGCATTGTTAACTAACCATAAACATGTTTTCATATGATTTCTTACACACATAATTTTTAATGGTGGCATGATAGTACATTTTGTTGCTGCACCATAATTCACTATTCCCCTATGGTTTTTAGAATGGCTTGGATCTGTCACTTTTATAAATGACATTGGGACAAGCATCTTCCCTCATAAAGGAGCTCCCACGTTTTAGATTATTTCCTTAGGCGAGACACCCTGCAGTGGCAGAGTGAACATTTTCGAGGCTCTGACACCTTGCCTGGCTCCTGCAGAGCCAGATGCACAGGCAGTCAGGAGGGAGGGATCAGAGACAAGGCTTTGAAAGGGGAAAAGAAGGGAGACCGAGGAAGAGAATGATGAATGGGAGCGCACGGTCTCCATGGACAGGTGTGCAGGCTGCACCCTGCTCAAGGGTGCGTGACCCAGGTGATAAGTGTGGGCTGAACTCCAGTCGGGCTCTGCCACCAAGCCACGTCCTCTCCCAGGCACCACGGGAACGGAGGCAGGCCTGCTGGAGGAGCTCACAATTGCTCTCTGGTGGTGGCATCTCCCTGGGGTCTCCAGGATATAAAAGCACCACACCCATAGCATTCTAGAAAGGAGAAGCCACATGGTCAACCTAGAGCTCCTGGACCTCTGGGATCTGGGAAGGCAGGTTCGTGAGCAATTTTTACTTCCAAAACATCTCATAAGCATGAACATTTACCTTCAACAGCCTTCTGTGAAAATTTTCCACAGGTTGGAGGTCACTGTTGTTTGCTACTTCTTGTGAATGCTGTTTTTGGGGTGGATATCAGGTGTGCCGCCCAGGACCCCCTCAGGACAGAGGCCCTCAGCCCCCCAGCTCCAGGAGTGTTGGCTGCTGTCAGTTCATGGCCGTCCCTCCCCAGGAACTGCACTGGCACTAACCTAGCGTTAGTGCCCTCTGGCCACCCTTATCCTACGTTACCTCCTGGGCTTAGAACACAGTATTTAGAAAAATAAAAAGGAGAGAGAACTCTCACAGCTTTTCAATATAAAATGCTCTGTCCCCTTCTCTGATTGCCAGGGGAACAGAAACCAGCCTTACTTCCCACTGGGTGCAAGGACCTTTGAACCCATCAGTAGGTGCCTGAGAATCTGCATGGCGGCCCAGTGGCTCAGCCCAGACTCGCCAGCAGAGGGCAGCACCATGCTGCTAAAAGCCTGGAGGGGTTTGCCACCCCTTCTGGGCCTCTGCCCTGCGATTACTTCCCGGCTGGCACAGAGAGGCGGGTGCTGCCCCTGAACCTATCCCCTACCTGGGGCCCTGATCTCTGGTAGCTGTGGCATGTCTCCCCAGAAAGAGAATGGCCAGAACTTCAGCTCTGCTGCAGCCAGGGCTGGATTCAGTTTGCAATGCCAAGGCTTATTGGCACATGCTCTTCTGTTAAATACGTCTGTTCGTTCATTACGAACAATACTGCCCAGAGGTGGAGATTCAAACCAGACTGAGGCCACCAGCAGCCCTGTGTGTGTGTGTGTGTGTGTGTGTGTGTGTGTGTGTGTGTGTGTGCGCGCGCATGCGCGGCCTGTATTTGTGTGTACTGGTGCTCAGCTGAAGGCCCTGACCTGGGTGGGTGGCCCCAGGAGGGAGATGGAGTGAAGCAGGGGCGGCCCCCACACCTCTCTTCTTCCTTCCACAAGGAATTGGGACAGACCCCAGGAGCAGAGTCCTCACATTCCCCCTGACAACTGAGAGTCCTGCCCAAGACAGTGAAATTAACAAGTGCGGCCCAAAGTTGGAGGTGGGGGCTGTTGACCTCCCACATCTCAGACTCCAGCTTTTCAGGAATTTCTGGGCTTTCTAGAGAAAGATTCGGGCTTGAAGGCCCATCTGAGCTGGAGCTGGGGCCATGCGTTGAAAGAGTGCTGCCCTCTTAAGAGTTCCATCTGAGCAAGGCTCTTTCCAGGGACAGGGACAGCCTTCCCCCACCAAGGCACATTTTCCCATACAAATGTGTCCATGAAGGCAGAGGCAAGGCTGCCCAAACCCGCCTGCCTTTCCATCTACGGATGCAGAAGACAAGAAAAAGAATTTCTGCTTATACGTTCATTTCCCTGCCTTGAACTGGACAGTCTCAGCACCCTCCCCCCACCCTACACACACACACACACACACACACACGCACGCACACACACACACACACTCACACACACACTCACAGTGCAATGTTCATGCGACAGAAGTAAGCAAATTCCTCCGTGGGTAGAACTGCTGCCCAGGAAACAGACCCTCAGAGAGAGCTACTTTAACGCAGAAAATCCTCCCAGCATGCTGGCCAGTGAATGCAGCTCAGCTCTTTTAGACTACAGCGCTGAAATAATCTATTTTCACTTCTCTCCAAAATGTCTATAATATCTGTGAGGCTAAATAATGTATGGTTCTGCCCATCCTTTATGTCACAGAGTGGTTCCACTTAGGGTTGTTCCATGGCCTTGTGACAAATGGAGTTTTTCTTGTGTTCTTTGGCCCGATGGGGAGATGCTGCTTAGCCTGGGTGGGATGGAGGCGGCTGCGGGGAGGGGTGCCCGGTAAAGCAGGCCCTGGGCTCACGGCCGCAGCAGAGATGGAACTGCCCCTGGGTTTCCGGGAGCTGATTCGGGGAAGCGGAGAGGAGCAGAGTGAGGAGGCTGCACACGCAGCGACTGTAAACTGCGAATTCCCTGCAGATGCCTCGCACCCCCTCCCCTCTGGTGGCTCCATCTGTCCGCGGATTCCCAGCGACTCCAGCTCTTGCTCTTCCCAGCCCCAAGCGCGGCAAAGAGGTGAAAGCAGAGGCGAAAGGCGATAAGCTCTTCCTCCCGCCCCTCCCTGCCACCTGCACCCGCAGGGGCTCTGCCCCATGAGCCTGGACTGACCAGCCCAGCTGCCTTCTCCAGGGGCCCAGGCACCCCAGGCCGAGCCCCGGGCCTCCGAAGAGCGCAGCCTCGTCAATAATTCACAGCTTCCCCCTCCCTCCTCAGACAAAGGGAAGGGAGCGCGCAGGCCTCACAAGCCCTGGGACCCAGGGCTGCAGAGTCGGGGAGCTAATGTCCTCTCCAAGGGACGGGAGAGCCGGGGACAGAGGAGAGGGAGCGAGGAGAAGGGGGGAGGGTCTGCAGGGGTTGGGGGAGCAGAGCAAGGAGCAAAGAAAGCAAGAAAGGGAAAGCGAACAAATCTGATCTGGAATAGCAGTTCTAGAAGTTAGGTGTGCTTCACGGGTGAAATGCACCATTCTGGGAGAACTAAACATTTTTCCCCCCCGGCCGCTATTTTCCCGCGGAAATGAGAGGAAGCAGGACGTGGCTGGGTTTCACAGACTATTTCTTCACAGCTTCTTACTCTGTTTTGACAAGACATCTGCTTAAGCTACTATTCTGAACCACGCGGCGTGTAACCTCCGTCAGCGCTGCCAATTCCAATGTTCTGCAACATAACGCGGAGGAGGCTGACGGGGCGCACACCTGGCGGCCGGGAGGCCGGCGGCGAGGGGGCGGAGGCGGGTCCGGAGGAGGGATGCTGGGGGCTCGTGCCGGGGCGCAGCCACCTGGGTCCGCGGCTCAGCAAGGAGGACTTGCTGGGCGACTCGGGTGTCCTTAACCTATCCAAGGCTCGGCTTGGCCTTCAGACCCCCTTCTCATGGGGATGGCTGCCGGAACTTTCGGAAGGGCCCCGTGGAAGAGACCACATGGAGAGAACACGTGGTCCTTACCCTTCGTGCTTACGGGCTGGTTTGCATGTATATGGAATTTGATCCCAGTTGCAAATCAGCCTGCCCACCTCCACACGTTCTTGCATAAGCTGCAGTAAAGACAGTGACGGCAGTGGACAGCATCATTCCAAGACAAGCCGTAGGGCCACGTGGGAAGATGTGAACACCGCGGTCATTTATTAGCAAATATTCGCTGAGCGCTGATGGGCTAGCGGTGAGCGCGCGGTCTCTTCCCGGGTGCAGCGTGTGGTCCTGTGAGCTCCCATCTCTGCTCCAGAATCTACCGTGTATCTATCTGGCCTGGGGAAAGTTGCTTAACATCTGTGGGCCTCAGTTTCTTCATCTGTGAAATGGACATTGTTAATCCCACACTTTTGGGATTGAGAGGATTTTGTGAAGTTTCAGGTGTGAGGGCTCTGGCACGGTGCGTGTGCACAGCGTGTGCTTAGTAAGTGCGCATGCGCTGCCGCTTCGCGTGCCGTGTTAGAAGACGGGGGCATTGAGGGCTCTAGGATAAAATTTGGAGTTTCTCAGCCATTGATTTTCTTCATGTGGCCAGTTTATTAAATAAACATCAGGAAGAGCTTTATTCTTCTCTTCCTTGAGATATTGTTTTATCAAATTTCCCTCCCTTGTCCCTAGACACTATCTCAAACAGGTCCTAGAGTTTTCTTGCTGTCTTCAGGTGTTAGAACAATCATTTTCAGGCAATCAAAAGTCCTGGAGGGACCAACAAACCTCCAGCCAGGAGCAAGATGCCATCCTCCCTCCTTGAAGTCAGCCTTAGTCTGAGTTCTAGAAGGATCTTTCTTAGCCATCCCAAGCTTCCTTTTTTCTCTCTGCAGGTAAAAGCCCCAGGACTAGTCTTGGTCATCTCTTAGCCAGTCCAAGGAGGATGGCCCAGCGCCTACCTTTAGAACGTGTGGACACTCAGCCTTAGCTTTGGAACCTCAGCCAAAACTCCAAGACAATAAGAAATGTCCCTCTTAATGTCTTATTCATTCAGAAAGAAGAGAGTGACTCTCGGTCCCAAAAGCTGGGACATTTATCTGCTTAGGTGTCCAAATGATCTTGGAGACCCTCTTGCTCCAGGAAGCAGGAATTTGAAAGAGATGAAACCTTAGCTTTCTTATCTATAATCCCAACTGAGACAAAAGGGGTAGGAATGGAGAGAATCAGTTACCTCTACTTAATACAAAAAATTATCTTTGAGGAGTTTGTTTGTTTGTTTGTGTGTGTGTTTATTTAGAGACAGAGTTTCACTTTGACACCCAGGCTAGAGTGCCGTGGCATCAGGCTAGCTCACAGCAACCTCAAACTCCCAGGCTCAAGCAATCCTTCTGGCTTAGCCTCCCAAGTATGTGGGACTACAGGCATGGGCCATCACACCCGGCTAATTTTTATATTTTTAGTAGATACAGGGTCTTGCCCTTGCTCAGGCTGGTCCAGAACTCCTGACCTCAAGTGATCCACCCTCCTCGGCCTCCCAGAATGCTAGGATTACAGGCATGGGCCACCACGCCCAGCTGAGTTTATATATTTAAACGCTCACCTTCAGAATGTTTCTAAATTTACTATTACTCATGGATGGCAGGATATTGGTAAAGTACACACTCTTTGGTTGTGGGCTTAGACCACATGGTTCATAAATCCCTATTCTTGGCTGGGTGCGGTGGCTCACACCTGTAATCCCACCATCTTCGGAGGCTGAGGCAGGAGGATCACTTAAGGCCAGGACTACGAGACCAGCCTGGGCAACATAGCAAGACTCCCATCTCTACAAATTTTTTAAAAAATTTATTTTAGGTGGTACATGCCTATAGTCCCAGCTACTCAAAAGGCTGAGCCAGGAGGATTGTTTGAGCCTGGGAGTTTGAGGTTGCAGTGAGCTATGATCATGCCACTGCACTCCAGCCTGGGTGACAGAGTGAGACCCTAGCTCTATTAAATAAATCAATCCCCACTCTTCCACTAACCATCAGTGTGAGCTTGGGCAAATGACTTGACATCGCTCTGCCTCAGTTACTGCATCTGGGCAATGGAGATAAGCAGAGGCCCTCCCTCCTAGGGTAGATGAGGCCACGTCTCTTAGAATAAGGCCTGGTGCACTGTATGGGCTGTGGAAATGTTTGCTGCGGTGAAGTGAAGGGTAATAACTGAATTCCCTGTTCGAATGATATCCCTTTGACTACTCACATCTTTGCTGCTTCAGGATTTTGCTTCATTGTTATGCCCTTTCCTTAACTTTCTTTCTTTTATGTTCATCTGCGAACAGCTCTTGGGACATACTCATTACTGACAGCCATGAAATTGTCCTGCAATGGACGTCATTGCTAAACCTAGCCTGTGGACTGAGATATTTAGAGAGGAAAATGACGGCCACAGAGTCAGGCCCCCGAGTCTAAGTTCGACCCTGCCACCCACTAGCGAGGTGATTTGCGGCAGGTTACTTGACCTCTCCGAGGCTGGGCTTCCCTTTCTGTAAATTGAGGGCGGTGCTCACACTCCACCTTGGTCCACCCTTCAAACATTTCTTTGTCTCGCCACGTTCCAGACATTGAACCTTTTACTACCCAGACTACTATTGCATGTTTTAATTAGCATGGAATTGGACCCCAGAAACACCTCAAAGAGCCAGCCCCCTCCTTGTAATAAAAGTGAGTTCTCGGGCTCTTTATTGCCATCACCATTATCACGCTGTCATCACCGTCATTATTACGACTGCTCCGAAAGTACAGTCGTGGAGCTCAGGAGGATGGGTGGGGTGAGGTCCTGCTTCCCCTCTAGGCCCTCAGCCCCCACTTTTCCCTTAGTAAAGGGCCCCAGGGAAAGGGGAGATGAAAGAAAAACTCCAGAGGCCAAAGCAAGAGGTAGAGAGGAGCGAACCTGCAGCTGGAAGCCAGCAGCACCCTCTCCGTGCTGGACGAGCCAGTGTGCAGAGTAAGGAGGTACTGTAGGCACCTGCAGCCAGGGCGGCACTGAGAAAAGCACTGGTGGGAGAAGGAAAGGAGAAAAAAATCCGCTTCCGTGAAGTGATCCAGAATGTGCAATGAGAAACACTGGAAGGAAGCTATTTCAGTGTCAGCAGTGTTTGTTTCATGGTTAAGTTCTGCTTTGATTTGGCATTACATTTCGGGGTGGGTGAGAGGAACTCAAGTGTTTCCAGCATCTTTAAAGCATTCATCTGCTGGGCCTGCGCCTGGCCCTCCGCTGGGCTCTGCAGACAGCTTCGCAGCGGCCCCGGCTACCTCAACGAACACCTGCTTCCTCACCTGGGGAGGTGGCCTCCAAAGTTACAGAAGGATCACTAACATCTGGGGCAGCATCAGGGCCACACATGGGGCAGGGAGGCCGCTGTTGGAGGTGGGAGCACAGGGCCCCCATGTTCATATTCAAAGGCAGCACTTCACAGTCCCTGTGCACCCCCTCCGACTCTGTGGCTGCCATTCAGAAGGGAGGTAGAAGGCTGTATTTCAGCTTCTGGAATCCAGGTGTCAACAGTGACCTAAACTCCAGCTGATCTCTCAGACCCTGATCTAAACACAAGGCAAAAGTTGTCTTGCTGGGAGGATCCTAGAGGTCCCTCATTTCATGTGTGGGGAACTGTTTGCACCTGGGGATTAGAAAGTGATGTATGTTAGGGATGTAGCTTCCCACTGAAGGAGAGAGAGATGGAGAAAAAAGAGGAGAATGGAGAGTAAAAACTCTAAAATAGTTACATTTATTTTCAGGAAAACTTGAGAGAGAGTGCACGAGAGAGAGAGTGCTCAAAACCTAGGAGATAAAATCTTATCTACATTCTCCAAGGCAATGTAAATAATAGAAAACACCCCCCAAAAGCCCAGGGTGATAAACATTGGAGTTTGGTGGTTGCCATGGTAACCAGTCCCTCCTTCTGTACACACGCCCCCATTCTCCGTGAAGTCCCCCCAGCCTGCAGGTGGCTTTGGGGAGCCGGAGACTCCAAGTAGAGGTGGTCAAGGTGACTGCGCTGCCCAGCTGCCAGGCCACTTCTACCTGTTCCCAGGGCTCAGCCTTAGCCACCCAGGCCCCCAGCACGGCCCACCAAGGGGCCTCCATGAGTCACAGCCACCGCCGGACCCCCACAGGTCAGTCTCGCCCTCAGCAGGGCCTCAGTGACAAACAGCCAGGCTTGAGAGAGGGAGTCTCCCCAGTGGGGCTCCAGCCTCCTCTGTCATCTGCTCTTCCAAAATCTGTCAGGCCTTGTGAGAAGCCCCAAATCAACGCCGAATGGGGGTGAGATTTCTTTTCAAGAAAACATCTACGTATTTGTTTTCTGTGCCTGCTTGAGCATAGTTTGCTGTGGTTTCCTGGAGAATAACTTTCCTTGGCTTTACAACCGAGCTCCATGGAATTCCAGGGTTCCACGGAGGTACCTGCTGGAAACTTCCTCAGTAGGGCAAGGAAGCCCCTCCCCCAACCCACTGGGAGCAGATTTCATTTATATTACAGATTATAGACTATAACTGCACGCAATTTTTTTGAAGACAAACACCAAAAGAGTTCTTCTGCTTACAAAGGTTGAAAACCCCAAGGTGATGTCCCTGGTGTTTAGTTCCCTCAGGAAACGTAAGCCACCACTGCCTCACTTATTT
>RJWJ010010951.1:0-45663 GCA_004363605.1 Indri indri | reverse complement strand
TGGCCTCTTTAAAAGATAAGAAAATAATATTTCCATTTTATAATAATGATAGAAGCGATTTTTGTTTCCCATTTTGATGAGGTAACTTATACCAGACTTGCCATTCCACACAAGGCAACAATAAATATACATCAAAAATATATCAGGCTGTTGTTCTCTGCATCAAACAATACATAGTATAAGGCTATCATTTGAAAGAGGAAAAACACATAACATAAATTTTACATTTGACTTGTATTTCTACCTGGGATATTTTTCTGGACCATGGTACAAGAAGGTGGAGATCAGACAGAAAACAGCATTTTGAGATCAATAGGGAGAGAACAGAATTTGAGGCAACCAAAACACCTGGAATTTCAGGGATAGGTATGAAGTAGTAGAAAGAAGCTGTGCAGAGTGGTAGTTTGACTGTGGGCCCTTGACTATGCACATACTTAGATTCCACAATATCTAGAAAGTACTGTGGTCCATTTGTTTGTTTGTTTGTTTATTTAGTTAGTTAGTTAGTTCTTTGAACTGATCAGATATAGCAGACAGTAGCCCAAATCAAAATAAACCACCTCAACAAAGAATAAAACCATCATTATTGGATGAAGTGAATCTATTAAAAATTAGCTACCAGAAAAAAATTCAACACACCTGTAAAATAACTCAGACTTTTTATAATTTATAAATCATAATATACAGCATACAATAAAATGTGACTTTACATATGAAGAAACAAAACATATGACACATTGAAGTTAAAAGAAGCCAATAGAAGAAAAATGATGACATATAGTTTCAAATTTGTAGGCAAAAGTATAATAAAGACATTTTAAGTATGTCCAGAGATTTAACAGAAAGGTGGGAAAAATGAATTACCAGATTGAAAATTTCACTTTCAACACAGAAACCATAACTTTAAAATCTAAAATTAAAAATATATAATATCTGAAATAGATGTTATATTAAGATGGACTTAGTAGCAGTTTGGAGATGACATAAGAAAATATTAATAAATTTGAAGGCAGATTAATAGAAATTTCCAAATCTGAAGAGTGAAGAGAAATGGCTTGAATTAAAAAATAAATTAAGAAGAGAAAAAGAGCCTCAATGATATTTGAGACAATATAAAGTGATTTAACATATATTCAATTGATTTTAGAAAATAAGAGAAAGGAGAGAATGGTACATACAAAATCTTTGAAAGCATAAATGTTGATATGAAAACACAATCTCCCAAATATGCTGTAACATCAACAGCTATGATATGAATATTTGTTTCCTCCAAAACTCGTGCTGAAATTTAATTGTCATTGTAACAATATTGATAGTTGGGACTTTGAGAGGTGATTGGTTATAAGGCCCATACCATCTCGGGTGCAAGTATATAATAAAAGACTGAACTCACTCCCCTTTTGCCTCTTTGCCCTTCTACCTTCAACTATGTGAAGACATAATGATCCTCCCCTCTGGAGGACACAGCAAGATGGTGCTCATTAGATGACAGCGCCTTGATCCTGAACTTACCAGCCTTCAGAACTGTGAGAAAATAAAATTTGCTTTTTATAAATTACCCATTCTCAGGTATTCTGTTAATAGCAGCAGAAATGAACTAAGACATTAAATTATGTATCTAAGAAGTTCAGTGAACTCAAAGAATGATAAGCTTGAAAAACAATCACAAAAAAGCAACAAAACCTAGACATATTATAGTAAAATTAGTAAATACCAAAATTAAAGTAAAATTATTATAGGTAGCCAGAGAATAAAGATATATGATGTCCGGGATATGTCAGTAATTTACATGCACCACCCAGATCTTCCTTCAAAGGTGCCTACTTTACTGTGCAGTGTACTAACAAGCTGTAGGTACTGTATTTTCAGATCCACAATATCATTGACTCCAAAGTGACACTTCCTTCAGGTTCCACCCTTCTGACACAGAAGGGATAGCAGTGCTGGGCCACTGTTGTCCAATTCAGAACTTCTCTGATGGGCAATCTTTGATCAGAGATTTCTTAACAGGCTGCTCAAAGCTTTCTTAGATATCTCCTGCTATCTAACATTCTTCTTACCCAATTCTTTCTCTCTTTTCACAGATGTCAGACCTGTATTGTGGTTGATAGGCATTTCTCACCTATGATCCATTCCCTCTCCTATTATCCTTCATAGACATTTATTCCAAAGAATCTCTTGAATATCTATTCCCTCTTGGAATCTGCTTTTTTGGGATGTAAACTAACACAGAAGAATAAACTAAGTTCTTATTAGAAACAATGTTGAACAGAAATAATTGAATAATGTATCTAAAGTGTAAAATCTAGCAAATCAATTAATCCAGAATAAAATACCTGAAATATTATTTTAAAATTAGAATATATTGGTTTTTACAGATTAAAAATACAGCACACTAAAAAAAAAAAAAAAAAAAGCTGAGTAAACTATAGAATTAAACAGGAAGAATTCCTAAAGCAACATCCCTTAATTAGAGGAAAAATGATACTAATTGGAAGATTAGATATACAAAGACTGGAAAGCATCATAGATCATAAATACTAAAATATTTTAAAATATTGTCTTTATTTAAAAGAGAATAGAAATTTTTAAAAGAACAGAAATTAAGGAAATAGAAAATATCCCCAAAATTGAGAATATTGGAAAGGTAATTTAGAATAGATGTTTGTGAGGATGCAGAGAAAATGTAACACTTATACATTGTTATTGGGAATGTAAATTAGTACAGCCTCTATGGAAAATAGTATGGAGATTACTCAAGGAACTAAAATTAGATCTATCATTTGATCTAGCAAGTCCAAGATACTGGGTATCTATCCCCTTACAAAGAAATAACTGTATTAAAAAGATGTCTGCACTTGTATGTTTACCACAGCACTATTCATGATAGCAAAGATATGGAATCAAACTATGTCCATCAACAGATGATTGGATAAAAAATGTGGTATAAATATGCACAATGGAATACTACTTAGCCATAAAAAGAATGAAATCATGTATTTTTCATCAGCTAGGATGGAACTAGAAGCCATTATATTAAGAGAAAAAAAACCACATACAGAAAGTCAAACATCACATGTCCTATGTTAGGATAAGCAAATCAATAAAGAACATTTGAGCCACCATTTAAAATTATCTTTCTCAATTAAAACAAAATCTTAATCAAATAAGGTGGAAATATATAGCCCTCAGCTCCTACAATCTCTCATACATACAGTAGAATTAGTTTGAAATAGGTCATCAGTATATATGCAAAAGCTAAAGCTGTAAAGCTTTTTGGCCAGGCATGGTGGCTCACACCTGTAATCCTAGCACTGTGGGAAGCTGAGGCAGGAGGATTGCTTGAGGTAGGAATTCGAGACCAGGCTCAGCTAGAGCAAGACCTTGTCTCTACTAAAAATAGAAAGAAATTAACCAGGCAACATAAAATACAAAAATATAGCTGGGCGTGGTGTCGCACACCTGTACTCCCAGATACTCAGGAGGTTGAGTGAGGCAGGAAGATCGCTTGAGCCCAAGAGTTCGAGGTTGCTGTGAGATAGGCTAATGCCATGGCACTCTAGCGTGGGCAACATAGCAAGACTCTGTCATAAAAACAAAACAAGTAAATAAAAGCTTCTGGAAAAAATGGAGAAAAAAAAGTTTGCACCAGGTTTCTCAGAGAGGATCCACAAAGCACCTTCTACAAAATAATAAAAAAGAAAAAAATAAAAGACTTGGTCATTATCAAAATTAAAATGTCTTGTGATTAAAAGACACTGTAAAATAAATGAAAAAATAAGCCACACACTGGGTAAAAGTGTTTTCAATGCGTAGATCTAGAAAAGGACTTGTATCCAGAATATATCAAACTCATACAAATAAAAAAAAAAAAGACTGATAACTCAATAGAACTTGGCAAAATAATTGAACAGGTTTTTTAATTAAAAGAGCATAGAAATGTCCAATAAGCACAAACTTCCCAACACCATTAGTTAATAGAAAAGTGCAAATTGAAACCACAAGGGACTATCCAGCACCTGTAATGCCAGCTACTGGTGAGGCTGTGGAGGCAGGAGTATTGCTTCACTGTAGGAATTGGAGACCAGCCTGGGTAACATAGCCAGATCTTGACTCAAAAAGAGAGAGAGAGAGAGAGAGAGAGAGAGAGAGAGAGAGAGAGAGAGAGAGAGAGAGAGAGAGAGAGAGAGAGAGAAGGAAGAAAGGAAGAAAGAAAGAGAGATCCCTTTATATACACTCAGATAACCAAATTCGAAAGATAAAAAATCAACACCTCATGTTGGCAGTGGAAGTATAAAATGGCACACTCAATTTTAAAATATGCACAGCAATTTCTTAAAACGTTACACCCAGGATTTCCATTCCTAGCTGTCAACTCAAGAGAAAGGAAAACTTACTACCATAAAAAATTGTGTACAGAAATGTTTCTGGCATCTCTATTTATAAAGCCCTAAAATGGAAACACCTCAAATGTCCTAATAGGAGAGTGGTTTAATTGTGGTATATTTAAATAACTGAATAATAATGATAATAATTGATAAAAATAAATTACAAAAACAAACAAAAATGTGGACGAATCTCCAAATCATTTTGTAAAACAAAATGAGTCAGACACAGATGAACATATACTGTATGAATTTAATTACACAGTAGTAGTTTCTGGAGAAATAATTTATTGGTGGTGATAGAAAGGTGCTAGAAAGAGGTGATTTTTCTCCTGGGGTCGGGGGATTGGGGAGAATTGACTGGAATAGAACAAGAAGTAATTTTCTGAGGCTGATGAGGAAAAAAAATTGTTTTATATCTTGATTGACATAATTATTCCATGTGCTTTTACATCTGTTGAAACACGTCAAGTTGTACACTTAAAATCTGTGAAATTCATTTTATATAAATTTTACTTCAATACAATAAAATACAAATGTACAACCGGCATAGGTTCAAAGACTCTAAACCAAATGTTCCAATAGAAATAGTCCCCCTAAAATGAATATTTATATGTATATATAAAATAAACATACCATAAATATGGAATGCATGGTAATGTTTTGTTTGCTTGTTTGCAATTTTTTTCCAGGATTTTAATAGCAATACAACCAAGATAAATAGGTGTTTAGAACGAATATGGCTAAGTCTTGGACAGCACGTGGTTGAATTTTTTGGACACAATGTGCAGATTGTCCAAGAGAGTCCAGTCAGCCACTAGCATTTTACAGGAGAGTGGAGATTTTCAGTTAATTTGACAAATCAGTTAGTGGAGTTAGGAGAACATCTGCCCCTGCATCTTGAAGTTTTTATGTAGGCAAAGTCACCTGCTAGGGATCATAGCTTCTATATTCTCATGTTCATGTCTGAATATACTTGTGTTTTTCTAACTTTGGGACACCATGAGGAGACACTGTAATGATTGGGGTTAAGGGGACATCATGATGTCATTTATGCTATGTTATTACATTGACCCAGGCCCAGTGTACTCTGTACTGCACCTCACATGCCTGCGTTTCTGTAATACATCCTTAAAATCCACTTTTCACTGAAAACTTCAGATTTTATGGCAGCAGAGTTATATTATGAAACCAAGTACTTACTGTATGTCAGGACCTATGTTACGTGTTTCACATGCAACAATTTACTCTTTACAGCAATCCAATAATTTAAATGGTACGATTCTGATTTTAGGTAAGTGAAAACTACATTTTAGAGTTATTAGGTAATTTGTCAATGACTATAAGGCTCATGTTTCACAGAGTGAGTTCTAATTCAAATAATGTAAGAGTTTTGCTCTTATATCTGTGACATTCTCTCTCTCAATAAAGCATAGAGATGTTCTTCCTGAGTTTAAAACTACGTTATACGTTTTTAAACCTTAAAATGACTAAACTTGTCACTGTTTTCAAACACTTTAGCAAATAACTTTAGCTCTTTAAATTGGTAAGTGTCCTAAACAGTGGCCAATGTTTTCAAGTATAAAGACCCTGAAGTTTTTCTTCATTGACAGTAGGAAACATCTATATTATTCACTGATGTTAGAATAAGATGAACAAATAATGTCAGAACCTATTTTCACTTTGCAGTGACAATAGATTCTCTGGCATACAGGTAGCTAGAAAAATCATTCTAATAGCAGAGCATTTTTCATCTAGAAATTAAAATATCAATAGCAGTTTCAGGTAAATGTCTAATAGTTTCCCACAGTATATTCTTCTAATGCATATAACTGGACATTGTAATCTCCGTTTTGGAATAAATTTTTCAATTGTGGTGAATTTGGAAAAATACAATTTGCAATATATCAAATTTAGGCAATTGAGAACACAGCCTGGAAATGATTGTTGGGAAAAATCATTTTATTTAGAATCCTCTAAATTTGCTACTGCTAAATACAAAAACTGAAAAAGTCTTAAAAAAAATCTTGGTTACAATAAGCATTATCTTTCCTATAGATTAGATAAATGCACAGGAAACAATATGAATTGTTTGCTTACTAGTCTAATGAATAAAACTAAGTAGTATGTAGCTCCATTTTGGCAGGTACTGGGTATGACAGTCATAAAAAATATTACCAAACAGCCTGTTTTGCAATTTTAGAGAAAGTCACATACTTTATATATATATACACATACACACACACACACACACACACACACATATATATATATATATATGCGTGTGTATATATGTATAAATATTCATTTTAGGGGGAATATTCCTATTGGAACATCTGGTTTAGAATCTTTGAACCTATGGCAGTTGTATGTTTGTGTTTTATTGTATTGAAGTAAAATTTATATAAAATGAATTTCACAGATCTTAAGTGTACAACTTGATGTGTTTCAACAAATGTAAAAGCACATGGGATAGTTACGTCAATCAAGATACAAAACAATTTTTTTCCTGATCAGCCTCAGAAAATTACTTCTTGTTCTATTCCAGTTAATTCTGGAATAGAACACCCCCACCCCGCCCCTGGGAGAAAAATTACCTCTTTCTAGCACCTTTCTATCACCATGATAGTCTTTTGAAGGAAACCACAATCTAATTCATAATTCGAAGAAAATATAATTATATCTGAAAATATTTGTAAAAAACATGTAAGCTAATTCTGGTAAATATACTAAAGGAAAGTCACATCAAAATTATATCTTATTGAGTAAAAAGAGTTTAGCTTATATGTCTTTGAGAAACCTCCAATATTTTAAAGTAATTTTGATAGCATAATTTCATAAAATCAATAATTTCAACACTGAATTAAGATGTCAGAGCTCTTGAACAAATTCATGAACCCTTTGCTGGAGATTCTATACTGAGAGTCTAACATCTCTACAAGAACAGAGTTGTGACACAGAATATATCAATAAATGGGCATAGATAAACTTACAAATTTCATCACATTTGAAAAAGGGAGATAATTTGTCAATATTTGCAAATTTTGAAATTTGTAAGAATAAATACATAGTAAATACTATTTATGTAACATTATCTTCATCTACAAAATAAAAATCAGTTAAAAACTATGCATATGTTATGCTATGATGTATCCTACTCTTTTGCTTAGTGGAACCTGATTTTAATTAATAATGTACTTGTGTCAGGAATAGCTGTCTGTTCTTGGTTTTGGGTGTTCTCTTGTCTTAAGAATGACCAGACACATCAAAGTAAAGCAAGCACAAAGTGAAGTTTATTGAGTAAAGTAAGATAAGTTTGCCACAAACAATGAATGGACCCCCTGTCATAACAGGAGGGCCCCAATTATGGTCTGAGGTCCTGTTTTATATTGCCTAGGCTGGGCCCTCCTCATGGTTCAAACATCACCATCGAATCACTCTGATGGACAGTTTAGAGCTATATAACTTGAGTTATACTGCCCATGTGGATCTCCTATGAGGCTTTCTGAAAGCCCATTTCAGGGGTGAATGGCAATGTAGATTTAAGCTAATGACATGAAAATTAGCCTTAGGTTGCTCTAGGTCACCTTCCAGACCTGTTGTACCTATGCTACTTGGCTAGGGAATCCTCTGCATTTTTTTGCAGTTGGCATACTAAATTCTGATTTGCAGATTGGTAGGGTGTTTCCTCCTCCCCCAGCTAGGGCAATGGCTAGGGGCACCTGCCTTTGTCTCCAGGAGGGCTGGACGTTCCTCCACTAGTGTCTACCTAACACTTGGATCAATGTGATTTGCTTGAAAAAAATTAGTGCCTGTAGGTATTTTTACTCTTTCTATTATTTTTATCTTTTGAAAATAATTTAAGATATTTAAAAAGGAAAGTCTATAACAATATTTTAAAATAATTATCTCCAGAATTATTTTGTGAAGAATCATTTTTTAATTTAATATTTTAATGATTTTAATATGTATCAAGACAAAGCATTACAAAAACCTTCATATTTGCTCAGTTATTTAAAAATTCTGATTTAGGAGGTAATTTCAGAGATTACTTAATATGTTCAAGCTCCTATCTTTATATACACTAGAAAATAGGCTATTTAAGAAATGTATTCTTTGTCTCTAAAACCTAACCCATTCCAAAAACAAATAAACAAAGATGAACAAAAAATCCTCAGAAGAATAATGTAATTGCTGAAGGAAAAGAACTGATGAAAATGAGAGTTTATACACATTTTTTTTTTTTCAAAAGAAAGTGTAGTGACTAGATATCAATCTTGTTTCTTCATGAAACTTTTGTGTCCCTCAGCTTATTAGTCACTTGGGTATAAAAATGAGTAGGAACATTCCATGTCTTGCATGAGTTTATTACCCAGTTGGGGCAAGAAACCTATAATATATGAAAAAAAAATAAGATAAATGATAAATAGAGTTTTAAGTAAAACAGATTGGATTACAAAGGAAAGAGTAATTAATTATGCTGCAGGGATTAATATAAAGCTACATGAGGGAAGTACATTGAATATGGCCTTGAAGGGTGAGTAGGATTTAACCAGACAGAAAAGGTAAGGGCACTCTAGAAGGAAGGCAGTCTCTTTACAATAGTTTACACACATGAATCAAGCAACAAGAATCATTAGAGTACATGACTATGGATCCAAATGATATCTGCTACCAGATTTTATCTCTTTAAGGGCATTAGAGCATTTGCAAAAGCTCCTGGACTTAGACAACAGACTCTTAAGGATTGGCATTTTCCCAAGACATGTCTAAAAGTATATAATTTATAAATACATACATTAAATTATGAAAACCCTCAGAAATTAAAGTTATTTACTTAAACATAAAAAATGTAATATTAAGTTTAATATGGAAGGCATCCAGACAAAATTCTTGAAGAATTCTTTTTAAGATTAAGTTGGGAAGACTAAGGAAAGGAAGAGACAACTGCAGGGACATTCTCTAAATTTTGCCAAGCAATACTGTCCTAGGCTGTTGCTTCTTTATTTTTGTTTAACATTTACATTGTTGCATGCAGTGGAGAGGAGTGGTTTTATAGGTGTAGTGATTTTAAAACATTGAGGTAGAATTTGATAGCCTTTTATTAATAACTTCCAGGGCTGTTTTTCCAGATAGGAAAACTGGAGAGGGAGAGGAGAATGGGGAGACGGAAGGAGGCAGGAGGGGGAGAAAGAGAAAGAGAGAGAGAGAGAGAAAGAAGGAAAATGGAAAAAGAAGAGAATAACAATAACATGTCTAAATTTTCCAAGGAAGGAAATTCTGGGTCAATAGAATTACATAACACTTCAAAAAACTTGACTCATATTAAGTATCTTCATCACAAAACTATGTAACCGAATTAAAACTGTTGAATCAGAAACACGCATTTTGGAACAAAGTTGGACCAGGTAACCTCATATGTCCTTTTATTTTCTAAGTTGTATTGTTCCAAAAGACACCATATGTGTTCCATAACACATATAGTACACATGGTGGAAACATTTTTTGGTGGTTATGATTCTAAATGCCATTTATGTCTCCCAAGAAAGTTTGGAAAAATATCTCTCTAAAAGAAAATAAGAGCAAAAACTGGTATGTTTGTTTGTTTTCACCCTTAAAGATTACCTTCTTTGGGAATCTTAATTACCTTTCTCCTATATCTGCTTCTGGTAAGATGACAAGAGCTAATTGAATTCTAGAGAGTCTTTCCCCTTTCTAACCTTTCCTGATAATAACAACTGGAGGATGATATGTTTTTCCATTTGTTTACGTCATCTGTAATTTCCTTCCTCAGTGATTTATAGTTCTCTTTGTAGGGATCTTTTACCTCCTTGGTTAAATATATTCAGCACAATGGCTGGATAAAGATGAAGTACCAAAACACAGTCCAAAACTGAATATTCATCAGAAAAAGCTAATGGTATCTGTTTGGTGGTCCAGTGATGCTATTATGCACTACAGCTTCATGAAACCTGCTCAGTCGATTACAGCGGATGTCTACTGCAACCATTTGGACAAAATGATGAGGATGCTTGTGATTGGTCACTAGAGAGATGGGTTAATCCTCTTGCAAGACAACACTTGACCATACATGTCCCACAAACAATGCTGTTCAAACCACAGCAGTTGGACTTGGAAACTCTCTCTCATCCACCATATTCACCAGACCTTGCTCCAACTGACTACTACTTCTTCCAGGCTTTGGACCACTCTTGCAAAGAAAAATATTCAATTTTCAACAAGCTGTGGAAAACGCCTTTGGTGATTTCATCCCCACTCACTCTCCAGGCTTCTTCACTGCTGGCATAAATAAAGTTACCCTTAAGATGACAAAACTGTGTTGATAATTTAGATGCATACTTTGATTAATTGTACTGTTTCTTGTTTGAGATATAATAAACTACACTTTTGATTTGAAATCGGACATGTCATACTAAAACGACTTTAATTTATTTTGCCCATACTTTCTGACCACACTGGCCTATATACTAAAGACTGTTGAAGGATGACAGATGACAGAAGAATTGATGGAAAGCAGAAAGTGCAAAGCTACTTCAACCTGGCATCTACTTCCCATCATTGAATTAGAGAAAGAAATGATCATGAAAAGTCAATCAGGTAGAAAAATATGTATTTATACCACATGAACAGATGTAGAGGAGTAAAATATCATTAAACCTAATAACAATTATGTACTGTTTTATTGACATAATGACAAACAACCCATATTTACATTAACTGAAAATGATATTTATTATATATGACTTCTGCCACATTTTATAGCCAGTGTCAAGCTTTAATTTCTATTCATTTTAGTTTTTCCAGCCTCAAAACACTTTCGTTTTTTCCATTTCTTTATGATTGTGCTGCCAGATCATCATCATTACAGGTTTCCAAAACATTTTTTGTCTTTTTTCTTTTTTTTTTGAGAATCATGTTTCTCAATGTCTTGTGAGAAAGATGAGTATAAGCACTTTGCAGGTGAATGAAATAAAAATATTAAAGCATTAAATAACAATGAGGTTTTACAGCTGTGTCTTTTGATAAATTATGTAGATTCTAGGTAACTTTTTAAATTGCATTTTGATATTGCTATCTTGGTAATATTCTATTCAGTGTTGAGTCTCCAGGGCATTGTGACACTTTTGATTTTCTTCTTTAACCATTTGTAAAAAACTTGGCTAACTCCACACTGCCTGCAGATTATGTTCAGCACACACAGGGATATACCATTAACTCCTGTTTTATTTGTCTAGATTAACGCCAACACCTGCGCCTTGCTTAGCAAATAACCTGCAGAGAAGGATAAATTAAAGTGATTAAAAAGATGTGTGAATTTCAATCCACATTGTCTTTACATTTGCACCTTCTTAATATCTCAAATCAATCAATTTTTTCTTAGAATCATTAACATTTGCGTGTAATGCATGTAAAAAACTTTACCTTTTGGTGATTTGTCCTTTTATTCTGTCCCGCCAAAAATCTATTTAATTTCCACTCTGTGTTAGATGCTTTCTATGTTTTCTGGGGAGATTAGCAGTAGGGTTTCATTTCACAGAAGAATAAACTGAAGTTGATAGATACAGAAGGGTTTCATTTAGTCTATGCAGGCATAAAGTGGTGAATTTCTATTCTGCTTGACTCCCAATTCAAATGCTCTTTCCAACAGAACTGAATTTGGTGACTGGGATAGCATGCTATGTTTCCATTTGCAGAAGTGCTTGAAGAGGACACTCATCACAATCCGTTAATATTTTTATTGCCTGGAATTACTTTTCTTTTGTATCCTGAAGAATGAAAATTGGAAATATGATTGAAGAAATGTAGGCCCATGCCCGTTAGTCATTTATTATCAAGTATTCTGAATTAGTCACTTTTACTTTCTTGTTTCATTTATCTGTAAATATGGAATCAATTAGAATTGGAGCAAAATTTTGGTGATTAAGAAAAAAATGTATATAAAGACACAACGAGGGATAAATTAAGGCATAAAGGTATTTGTGTGATATTAGGCTAACTCTGTTGTTTTTCTAACAGTCAACACAAACACACACGTAAATAATAAGTATGTAGTAGTCTATGTACCATTTAATCACTATTGACTAGGGGTGCTATTTTTCATGCCTCAACCACTTAAGAGAGTACAGTTGTGGAAAATGTGAATATTGTTAAACTCTCAATATATTACAACATATTGATTTTCCCCCCTATTTCTTGACTGTTTTTTAGCTGCCACAATTCTTGAGACTACCTTACTTTTTCTACTTTCATTATTCATATTCCTTTCCTAAATTGTATAAACCCAGCTCTGTCTCCACCCTATTCCACTGAGCATGTTCCCTTTCACTTTGTTAATTCCCTATTTTCATTTTAGATTTGTATTATGGTTGCCACTTTTATCCTTTGGAAACTATCTTCTCATTGGTTGTCCACTGATTTTTCCTATTTCTCTCTAGATCATTTTGGATCATTCTTTCTCTGTTTTACTTCTGCATATTCTTCACTGTTAAATGTGTTGGTTTTCACGTGCTCATCCTGGGTACTTTTAATAATCTTAGTCAACATGCTATTTTTTTCAGTGATTAAATTGGTTTTCATTGGAATAGAGTATCTACCCAGCTACTTAGACACCTACTCAACTTTGAAGTCAGCTTCTGCCTCCCTTACTGCCATTGAAAAGAGTTGTGTCTTTTTCACTTCTCATTTGCCACATATAATTAGACCAAAAGTATATACCCATCCAAGCTGGAAAAACATGTCTCCCCCGCCCTCTCTCATTCTGCGCAGAATTCAGACTGAGAACTGGAAGGCAGCCAGTTAGTTTTTGCTTTTTTTCTCTTTGACAGAACAGTAACTGGCAAATTTACATAATGAAGGTTAACAAATCCTGGCAGGAGGGTGGAGAGGCAGAAAAGGGTGATGAGCAATGATTAGGAGATGCTAAGAAATAAATGGAGATAAGATATAGAAATAGAAAGTGCTTATTATGTTTTTGATCTCTCTTCAAGTCCTGATTCCTTTCCTTGAGTTTTATGATAAACATTTTTTATTAATATGCACTCACTTTATTTTCTTAAACAACAGAATGTTTCCATTAATTGCCCCTGGAGCAATCTTAACATTTTAGTGTTTTCAACTATAAACAGCATGTTTTCAGGGCAGATATATACATGTATGACCTGAACTATAGGTTATTAATAATGGAAATGTGAACAATTCAAACTTTGTATACCCATTAAATTTTCCTCCACTTTCCCTTTACCTTATTTCTCCCTCTGTAACTACTACACCCCCCTCCCAAACTAAAGTTTTGCCAAACATTCTATATTTTTCACATTGGAAAATGAGAAAATGTAGATCAAGCATTATGCACACAGAGTCACTCATGCAGTAAGCGCTCAATCAAAGTTAGCTACTATTATTTTTATAATTGTTGTGGTCTACATATTATTAGACATGAAATTAGTAAAAGTAAAAACCTGGAGATGCTGCCATGAGATAAAAGTCTTACTCATTTTTTATAAATAGACTCATTATTTTTGCTGAATGAGAGAAAATTTACCAGAGTAAACCAAAATGGAAAATTTTGTTCTGTCCAATGGAAGAATAAAAAAAATCATCATTATAATTTTCATATTAAGACAGTGGTCAGAATGTGTTCATAAAAAGTCAGAGAGGGCCGGGCGCGGTGGCTCATGCCTGTAATCCTAGCACTTTGGGAGGCGGAGGAGGGCGGATCGTTTGCGCTCGGGAGTTTGAGACCAGCCTGAGAAAGAGCAAGACCCCCCTCTCTATTAAAAATACAAAGAAATTAGCTGGGCAACTAAAAATATACAGAAAAAATTAGCCGAGCATGGTGGCACGTGCCTGTAGTCCCAGCTACTCAGGAGGTTGAGGCAGAAGGATTGCTTGAGCCCAGGAGTTTGAGGTTCCTGTGAGTTAGATTGACCCCATGGCACTCTAGCCCAGGCAACAGAGTAAGACTCTGTCTCAAAAAAAAAAAAAAAAAAAAGTCAGAGAGGAGCAGAGGGCCAAGATGGTAGATTAGAAGCAGCCTGCACTCACTGCTCTCAAGGAGAGGATCAAAACTTGCAGGTAGAAGATTGTCTACAGATGGACCATCTCAGAGAGAGCACTGCAAATCATCAGAGAAGTGACTAGAGATACTCAAAGTAGGAGAGAGAGGTGGGGTGATCTGTTTGGCAAGATCAGAAGGTACTTAGGGGAAGTGTCCACATGTGGAGAAAGGTCAGGGAAAAGATCCCCGGGGCTTTATACTGCCCCAGTGGACACTGTAACTTGAGCTGCAAGGGGGATCCTCCACCACAGCATGTCACCAAACTGATCAAGGAGCTGCTTGGAGACCGTGCAGCAGCACTGAACCAGAGAGTGGGCACAGTGGGGTCCTGCTGGTTTCTGATCCTGGGTCACTGCAACAGATGTCATTCCGAGCTCTCGGCCCCAGAATACCAGGTCAAAAGAGGGATCGGACCCACTGCAGCTGCCTCCCCATTTCCCCGGTAGGGCTGGTGAGGGAGCAGGAAGGGTGGGCACACTCATGCGTACTGTGACTGGGTGCTGTGCACATCCCCATTATAATCCCCCATTTCAGCTGCCTCTGAGGGATCTGAATAGAGCAAACACCCACCAGCCTTCAGTATCTGCTGCTGCCATCTCGCCATCTCAATAGCATGGTACCTGCAACTTAAGGAGCATCACAGCAGCTGCTTCAGTCAAACTTGAACAGAGGGATAGCCTCGATACCACCAGTCATGGGCTGCCCAGCCACTGTCCAGCCTCAGTGGAGGGACTTTCCCAGCCCCCTGCCTGAGATTACATCAGTGGCCTGGACACCAACCTACCACTCCTTACAAATATCCCCCAGCACTGGTTCAGACTGTGACAACCATAGAGGAATGGGACAACAGAGGAGAACAACTGCTTTACAGGATTTCAGTGCATCCTCACTTCTCCAAGTGGGTCAATTCTCCAGAGTAGGACAAAAGTGTGCCATCCATCTTTTCACTAAGTTGGAGAGTTCCCAGGAGCGGGGAACAGGTACACTCAAATGTATCTCTCTTGAGTTGAGAGAAGAGGCTTCACAAGAGAAGGAACCAGCATAAGAATTCTGTCCACGTTAAAAATCAAGCCATTTTGACATCTCTGAAGGATCATAGTAGGTTTCTAGCAATAGACTCCGACTTAAAGGAAATTGTTAAAATGTCAGAGGTGGAATTCAGAATACAGATGACAAATTAGATAAATGGGATTGAAGAAAAAGTTGAAAACCAACACAAGGAAGCCAGAAAAAAATTTTAAGACATGAATGAAATAAATGAAAAAGTCACTAAAGAGATAGACAATATAAAAAGGATATAACAGAACTTAAGGAAATGAAAGAATAGTTCAGGGAACTTCAAAATACAGCAAAAAGCTCAACAGGCTAGGCCAAGCAGAAGAAAGAATTTCAGAGCCTAAAGACAAGGCTTTTGAACTAACCTACTCAAAGATGCAGAAAAAAGAATAAGGGAAAATCACTAGAGAAATATGGGGCTATGCAAAGTTAGCCAGTGTAAGAATTATAGGAATTCTTGAGGGAGAAGAAGAAGAAGCAGAAATCATGAAAAACCTATTTGAGGGAATAATTGAGGAAAACTTCCCTGGTATCACCAGATATTTAGATAGCTAGATAGAAGATGGCCATAGAACACACGGAAGATTCATAGGAAATAGGACATCACCAAGGCACATTGTCATCAGTCTGGCCAAAGTCACAATGAAGGAGAAAATCCTACAAGCTGCAATACAAAAGCAACAATCAACTTACAAGGCACAACTCATTAGACTAAGAGCAGACTTCTTAGCAGAGACCTTACAAGCCACAAGTGATTGAGGCCACATTTTTAGTCTTCTTAAACCAAACAACTACAAAGAAAGAATTTTGTATCCTGCAAATCTAAGTTTCACAAATGATGGAGAAATAAAGATGTTTACAGAAAAGAAAACACTAAAAGAATGTTTCACTATTAGACCTACGCTAGAGGAAATGCTCAAAAATGAACAGAACAATAGATACCCACCAGAATAAAAATACTTGGAAGCTAAAACTCACAGCTCATACGAAACAGTGGCACAAGAGGGAAAACAAAACAACAAGGTTTAATTCAATACGATGAATAGAAGAGATTCCCACATCTCAACACTAGCACTGAACACTGAACATGAATGGTCTTAATGCTCCAATTAAAAGACATAGATTGGCTTAATGAATGAACAATCACAATTCAAGTATATGCTGTATCCAAGAAACACGTCTATCTAACTCCCAAGGACTCACTCAGACTCAAGGTAAAGGGACAAAAAAAAGTATTCCATGTAAATGGAAACCAAAAGTGAGCAGGTGTAGCCATTCTTATATCAGATAAAATTGACTTTAAATCAATAATGGTTAAGAAAAAGGACAAAGACAAAGATGATCATTATATAATGATAAAGGGAGCAATTCATCAAGAAGATATAACAATTCTAAATATATATGCACACAACATATGAGCTCCCTGATTCAAAAAACAAATTCTACTAGATCTAAGCAAAGAAATAAACAGCAGCATGATAATTGATGGGGACTTCGACATCCAAGTGACAAATCTTGACAGTTCATCGAGGTAGAAAATCAACAAATAAATGGGCTGAAGTGGGACTCTAGAACAAATGGACCTAACAGACATCTACAAAACATTCTAACCAAAACCTTTAGAATATACATTTTCTCATCAGAACATGGCACATTTTCCAAAACTGATCATATCTTAGGCCACATAACAGGTCTCAGGAAATTCAGAAAAGGTTGAAATTATACCATGTATCTTCGCAGACCACAGTGGAATAAAACTAGAAAATAATTCCAAGAGAAACCCTCACATCCACTCAAAGTAATGGAAATTTAAAAAAACTGATCCTGAATGACTCTTAGGTCAATGATGAAATTGAAATGGAAATCAAAAGATTATTCAAACTACATGTCAAAAGGACACAAGCTTTCAAAATCTATGGCACACACCAAAAAGTAGTTTTAAGGGGAAAATTCATAGACCTAAATGCTTACATCAAGAAAACAGAAAGGTCACAAATTAACAATCTAATGTAACATCTCAAGGAAGGATAAAAAGAAGAACAAATCAAACATAAAGTCCACAGAAGAAAAAAAAATAACTAAGCTGAGAGCACAACTAAATGAAATGGAAAGCAAGCAAATAACAGAAAGGATCGATGAAACAAAAATTCATTATTTGAAAAGATAAACAAAACTGATAGACCTCTTGCTAGATTAACCAGAAATAGAAGAGAAAGGACCCAAATAAGCTCAATTAGAAATGAAAAAGGAGACATTATGTCTGATGCCACAGAAATACAAAATATCATCCATGAATACTACAAAAATCTCCGTGCACTCAAACTAGAAAACCTGAAGGAAATGGATAAACTTTTGGAAACATACAACCTCCCAAGCCTGAATCAGGAAGCTATAGAAAGCCTGAACAGACCGAAAATGAGCAGCAAGACTGAGGCAGTAATAAAAAATCTCCCAACAAAAAAAGCCCCAGCCCAGATGTATTTACAGCCAAATTCTGCCACACCTTCAAAGAAGAACTGGCAACCAACTACAGAAATTATTCCTTAACATGGAGAAAGAGACAATCTTCCCTAACACATTCTATGAAGCCTGTATTACCATCATGCCAAATTCAGGAAAGAACACAACACAAAAGAAAATTACAGACAAATATCCTTTATGAACACAGTTGCAAAAATCCTCAACAAAATACTAGCAAACCAAATTCAATAGCACATGAAAAAGATAATTAATCATGATCAAGTGGGTTTCATCCCAGGATGCAAGGTGGTTCAACATATGCAAATCAATAAATGTTTTTCACCACATAAACAGAAAGAAAACAAAGACCATATGATCATCTCAACAGATGCAGAAAAAGCAGTCAGTAAAATCCAGCACACTTTCATGATAAAAAATCCTCAAGAAAGTAGACATAGAGGGACACATCTCAAAATTACAAAAGTCATATATGACAACAAACATCATACCAAATGGGGAAAACTTGAAAGTATTCCCCCTTAGAACTGGAACAAGAGAAGTGTGGTCACTGTCTCCACCTCTATTCAGTATAGTACTGGAAGTCTTAGCCAGAGTATTCAGGAAAGAGAAAGAAATAAAGGACATTCGAATCGGAAAAGAGGAGGTCAAATTATACCTGTTTGCCAACAATGTGATCTTACATCTAGAAAACCCTAAAGACTCCACCAAAAGGCTCCTAGAATTGATAAACAAATTCAGGAAGGTCTCAGATTACAAAATTAATGTACACAAATAAGTAGAATTTCTATATACTAATAACAGTTAAGCTAAGGGTCAAATCAAGAATGCAATACCATTTACAATAGCTGTAGAGAAAATAAAATTCCTAGGAATATACTTAACCAAAGAGGTGAAAGATTTCTACAAAAGAACTACAAAACACTGATGAAAGAAATCATAGATGACACAAACAAATGGAAAAAATGTCCTTTGATCATGGATTGGTAGTATCGACATTGTTAAAATGTCCTAATCCCAAAGTGATTTACTAATTCAATATAATTCCCATCAAAATACCATCTTATTTCATGGACCTAGAAAAACAAAGGATAGACAAATGGCCAACAAACATATAAAAAAATGTTCACCATCACTAATCATCAGGGAAATGCAAATTAAAACCACAATAAGATACCACTTTACCCCATCAGAATTGCCATTATTAAAAAGTAAACAAACAAACAAACAAAAACAACAGATGTTGGCATGCATGCAGAGAAAAAGGAACTCTTATATAGTCATGGTGGGACTGCAAACTAGAACAACCCCTATGTAAACAGTATGCAGATTCCTCAAAGAACTGAAAGTAGACTTACCATTTGATCCAGTAGTCCCACTACTGGCTATCTATCTGAAGAAAAAGAAATGATTTTATCAAAAAGACACCTGCACTCAAATGTTTATCACAGTACAATTCACAATTATAAATTATAGAATCAGCCTAAGTGTCCATAATTTTATGAGCGGATAAAAAATATGGTATGTATATACCATGGAATATTACTCAGCCATAAAAAGGAATGAAATAATGTTTTTTTGCAACAACTTTGATGGAACTGGAGTCCATTATCCTAAGTGAGGTATCTCATGAATGAAAAAAACAAATACCATGTGTTTTTACTAATAATTGGGGGCTAATTAACAGGTACACTCAGGCACAAAGATGTAAAGGACATTGGAAACTAAGCAGGGGAGGATGGGTGGGACAGAGAGATAAAAACTTATCTATCTGTTACAATGAACACTGTCCGGGTGATGGGTACACTGAAAGCCTTGACTTCAGCATTATGCAGTGTATCCATGTAACAAAAACATCTGTGCCCCCTTAATATTTCAAAATAAAATAAACTTTGGTTGTTAATGTACAACAAAAATGTCAGACAGAAGTAAGGAATTTGCAGAGCTGTGTCATACAAAAGCATATCCATTATGGGGTTAATAGCGACTAGCAGTATGCATTTTGCAAATGGTATTTGTGGAAATATTGTCTCAAATTTAACATTTATGAAGACTGTACTTAAAAAGAACTTGTAGCAAGATCAGACAACAACAGAGTTTAGTATTTTCTGCAATTATTAAAAGAAAAACATCTATCTGTCCTCTACTTTTTTATAACCACATCACATAAAAATGAATCGAAATGACATTTAGGAGGCATTCACCTAAAATACGCCTTCTATGTACAGTATCCAAAGCTAATTTGGGTAGCCTGGTAGAGGTGGCTTCCCAACAAATTAGGCATATGGGGACTTTTACATAGGGGATTGAAGAAGGAAAATATCCGTGATGGTAAGCAAATATATATTAGGACAATACGTCATAGAAAGTCATGGCTAACAGATACGAGTTTATATTAATTCATGCCATCTGCAGGATGATTTCAAGGAAAATGATCACCATAGAATTGTGAAAATGCCCTTTTTATCTTTCCTTCATAACAGTCAAAGGAAAACAAATGCAACCTATGAATGTCCTGTTCTTTTGGTAAAATGTAAAAGGTAACAATTCCCAGTAGAGCTGATGAGGCTACAATAAAAGGACATGCAGGTTGAGAAGGAATTAGAAGCTCTCCTGCCATCTGACAACAGCGGCTGGCAAGTTATGCCAGCTGTGTCTGCTTAAGAGAGGAAGCCTTGCCCCTCTTATGTTGTAGGCTCCAAAGTTTCTATCATGGTCTAGTCTGGCTTCTACCAAGTTCAGTGACAAAGGAATAGAAGAAGAAATTTAAAGGTCTCAAATTCAGCATCCCTGAAAAACACAGAAAGAATATTTACTGTTTTTTAGAATTCCGTTCTTTGTTTCCATGAGCTGGAATCTGTTACTGAACTCCTATTTCCCTTCCCATCATTTTAAATCTGAACTCTCATTTTCCTTCTCATCACCATTAATCTCCAAGCACATGATTTGTACTTACTTTACTGTAAATTGTAAGGATGCCTTTTCTGGCCTGATAAAGTACGATGTTCTTGATGTCTTTCTTTTTTTCTGGTCCACTTTACATACTAAATAAGTACTTGTTGAAAAAATTAGTGATTTCACAGGGGAAAAAGCATAGACAGTCATCTTGCAGGGCAACTGAAAATATCTGTAGGGTATTCTTTGAAGGATTTCACTTAGGACAGACTTCACGTGATACAAATAAAATGAAGTTCGTGAAAAACTGGGGAGCACTTCAAAAAGTAGGCATTTGTCAGATTAGGGAGCAAAAATTGCTATGACAAGTTCTGTGGCAAACATGCTATGTGCATTAAGTGACTGTGAGTCTCAATTTCACGGACTGCTTTATATGTTTGGCTGCCCCTAACATGGGCAACTCTAGTTAGCATTCTGCAGAAAGAAACGTAATGCAAATTTACTTATTGATAGCTGACCATCCCCATTCCCAAATCCCACTCATTAGAAATAAGTATCTTGAGCTCAAAACTAGCATTCTAGTTCAGAATCAGAACACAGGAGCTGTACTGAACTAGCCTACTTAGTTATCTCACAGATATCTTTAACTATATAGCTATACATCTATTTATTTTATTAGTACTTTCTCATTTCAAAAGTATTTTAAGACATCTCTGACTAAACCAGAATAAAGACAATTAAGGGTTTCACAAATTTATTGTAATGATAAACTCCTATATATAATTCAGTATTTATTATATTTTATTTGTATGTATGCCTATGTTTATTACTTGCACATCACCCTATTTTTTATATAAAATACATTTCTAAATGATTTTTACTTGCTTTGATGAATACCTACATCATGGTACTATCCAGATATTAACATTAATTACAACTAACAAATAAAACCGAACTGGGTGGAACATGATGGAATGGCCATACTGTGTCAGAACACTCTGTCCACATTGTTATAATTAGGTTATATGTGTCTGCTTGTACCCATTTTGATATAATGATAATTTGTTTATGGAATGAAAGCTCATGGAACTTGTTATAAATTTTAGATATTAGCAAACAAATACAGGAAGGCAGAGAAAAGCCAGTTTATAAAACAATTTTAGTTATTTTAGAAAACTTGTTTAAACATTTTAAAGTGTTTTCAGCTAAAATGTTGCCAAAACCTTGTTGTAAAATTAATATTTGTTAAATACCTAAATTATACAGACTTTTAAATGAGTGATTTTATTAACTATGGTTCCTAAAAAGCTTTTCATTATGAAGCTGTTTAGCTGCTTAGGGATCTAATGAGTACCACCAAGTATAAAGAAGTAAAAATACCTAATTCTAAGTCTCTATTTATTTTCTGAATTTTAAAGCTTTTCTTATCATTTCTTTCCTTATTTAAAATATTAGCTACCAGGGGTGATGAGATACATGGTATATACAACATATTTATAGAGAATTTTAACTTTAGAAATATACCCTAGTGTTTTGAAAGAATGATGTTACTGAATTGTATTGATAGTAAGAAAAAAAATGTTTACTTATATGTATATATGGCTATGATTAGAAAAGTATAAACATTTATATTTTAAAAAATATATAGGATTATAATATTTTATCAACGTTGTATTTCATATTACCTTCATGTTATAGATAAAGTTTTAGCTACGTGATGTCACTTAAACCATATTAGGCAGTTATCAGTAATGTTGATGAGATTAGAGTTCATTTTTTAAAAATTATTGATGATATCAGCAATAATAATGCTCTGAGAAGAAAATTAAAGCTTTCCCGAAGTATTAAATGGTATTTGTTATTTACTTTCTTAGCTAACTAATGGTGTGGAATATACTGGTTTAATTTCCAGTTACAACTAGAATCTTGTTCAAATGATGAAATTAAGAGCCCTGACCTCAGCACTAATCGACTTCTACCCCCATCCTTGTTTCAGAGATGGTTCTTTCTATAGAAAATACTAATTGCCTAGTTAAATATTGTGAGGACAAAATGTGGTTAAATAAAAATTATACAGGATTTATAAATTGAATGTCAGAAATACAAATCAGTTGTATTTTTTTTCTAACAAATAACAATAGCAAGCATTGGCGTTTTGCTTTGTAATGTGGGGATGAAGATGCCTGCCTTACGTGTTTGCTTTGAATCACAACTGAAATATAATCAATTCATAAATTCATTTCTTTAAATTATTTAATTCAACCTATATTTATTGAAAACCTACATTGTACCAATCACATTAGACACTGAGAAAACTGATATGAGACATCTGTTGAAGGAACTACTATGAATAAATTTTACAAATTCTTAATCATATTAGTCGTATATTAGAAAACCTAAATCCTTCCCTTAGGGTAGTGGGGAGCAAACCAGCTCTCATTAAAGAGATAAGCATATAGTACATATAAAAGGACCTAAAAATTTGTCCTGATTATAATTCTCTGGCTCTAAAAACTTTAGCAAATAAAATCACCTGAGTACTACATGCAATACCTCATACCCTTTTATAATATGCCAAACAGTTCAATGAAAGATTTGTTATGCACTTGAGAGTTTCTTAAACAAATTTCTAACAATTGGGCAGCCATCCCACAAAAATAAATTGGCATTAATATATAAAAATGGTACTCATCCTTTTTATGGTTTTCTAGATGGGGTTTGCATATAAATCTTACTAAAATTTGATGCCTATTCATTTTAAAGCCAATATTCTAAAAGGCTCCACTATATATTAGAAATAATAAGTATGGCATATTATAGCATCATAATGATGGAGACAGAAAATGTCATTTATTATGGTAATAAGTCAAGTAATAAAATATAACCTATGTTGGAGCTAGAGGATTAAAATACATTTTAAATCAATTTTAAACAGTAAAACCCAGACATTTAAAGTTTATGCTAAACTAGGGTAGAGAATTAACCTAAGAATAAAGTGAAATGGTCTTGTCAGGGGCTCAGATGAGCTAAGAGAGAGATCTGAGCTGCCAGGTGTTAGAGTAGTCAACTAAAGCAAAAATAAAAGCAACAGTCAAGCCCTTAATTACTTACTGCAGTGGTGTAAATGATAGTAAAAGAGGCCAAACCAAAGAAAGTGCAATTCCCCCATTCTCCTCCCTCCCTGTTCCATTGTAAAAACATGAGGTCAAGCATCAGACAGATCAGCACAGTGGAAAAGTACTGAGTATACAAGCATATCATGGAGATATTGTGGGTTAGGTTCCAGAATACTGCAGTAAAGCAAGTGTTGCACTAAAGTCAGTCAAACACATTTTTTGGTTTCCCAGTACATATAAAAGTTATATTTATACTTTACTGTTGTCTATTAAGTATGCAATGTACATACCTTAATTAAAAATACTTTATTGATAAAAAATGCTGACAAAGAGACATGAAAGCAAGCACATGCTATTAGAAATATGAGGTCAATAGTATTGTTCAATGCAGGGTTGCCACAAATCTTCAATTTGTGAAAAACATAATATTTGCAAAATGCAATAAAGTAAAACAATATTAAAAAAACAACAACAAAGTATGCTTCTACTGAGTCAGGGTAGAGGAAAGTGTTTTTAAGATTCCGCCTTTCTTCCAATCCAATAGGAAGGTCTTCATTGAGTTTCCTGAGGAAGGCCTCAGCCAGCAGAAGGCTCCAGATAAACAGAACTCTGAATGAAGCCTACTAGGCTAGCAATGTGGATACGCATAAAAGCATGGGTGGTAGGGGGCCTGAGTCCTTGACTGCCACTCCCTTTGGAGACATCAATGTACTGGCTGTGCATTGTTTGGTGTGGGGAGGGCAGATTCTCTCATGAGGACTGCCAGATAAAGCCTTTATAATTTCCTGTGGTTAGGCCTCAAAAATGACACATAGGTTTTCTTCACCAGGAACTTCTTGATTTTATTTTAATCACTGGAGTCCTAAAGATTCACATATCGTTGAAATTCCCTACTCATATTTATACGTACCTTGGTATGCTTTGAATGTTTGTATCCCCTCTAAAATTCATGTTGAAACTTAAATCCTCAATGCTGTAGTATTAAAAGATGAGGCCTTTAGGCAGTGATTAGGTCATGAGGTCTTTACCCTATTAAATGGGATTAGTAACTTATAAAAAGGACTGGGAGTAACAAGATAGGCCTCTTTTGTTCTTCTGCTATCAAGGTATCATCTTGGAAGCAGAGCCCAGGACCTCACCAGATGCCAAACCTGCTGGCTCCTTGATTTTGGACTTCATAGCCTCCAGAACTGTGAAAAATAAATTTCTCTTATTTATAAATTACCTAGTTTCTGTAAGTCTGATATTTTTTATAGCAGCACAAATGAACTAAGACATATCTAATTATCCTAGGTTGTCTTCCTTGCTTTCAGCACACATTCTCGTTGTCCAAAAGGGATATTTCTGAATGTTTTCTAACAAAGATCATGATCCTTCCTCCTAGCCTGGCATACTGATAAGAAAAGGTCAGTTCTGTGAGACAAAATAATCTTCTTACCTTTTCACTTTCCTTCTCAATTTTCTCCCACTGATTGTTTGCAATTTATCTCCTTCTTTTCTAACCATGCAACTCACTGAATTCAGTGTAAAGCCCTTGGGGAGGTAGCCTAGGATTGGATTGGACTATTCAGGTTATGGTGCAGAAAAATTGAAAAAAAAAATCTGTCTTCTCATACAGACCTTAAAATATTTTGATGTCTCAGTGATGCTCTGTTATATTTAAAGTAGAATCCCAAATCCTTAATATGCCTTGTTAGATAAAATGCAATATGATTCTGGTCAACCTATCTAACTTGCACCACTCTCAGCCTACCTCTCTACACAGTAACACTGGGCTAGGCCTAGCTGGCATTCAGTAAATATTGATTTAATGAAGAAATAAATAAAAGGAGCATAATTAGTGAAGAAATAACAAGTATTCTGTGTGATGTATGGAATATGTCTGCATATATGTTTATTAAATATCATTGGACTGACTTCAAAGATACTTCACCTTATTGTTTGGCAATATCTCAGACACTGAATTTACTATGAAATCAAGTAACTGAAAATGAATGATAAATATAAGTGCAAGCTTGAGATTACTTTTTAATTAACACTGTAATATTTTGAGATAATTGTAGATTCACATGTAATTCAAAAAAATTCAGTGATATCCTGTGCATATTTTACCCAACTTCCCCAAAGATAATGTCTTGAAAAACTGTATCTGATATCACAATCAGAATATTGACATTGATATAGTCAAAATACAAAACATTTCTATCATAACAAGAATTTCTCCCGTTGTCTTTTTATAGGCACTCCCATCTCCCTTACACCTCCTGTTCCTTCTTAATCCATGGCAACCACGAATATGTTTCCATTTGTTTAATATTGTCATTTCAAGACTCTTATAAATGAAACTATGTAAGTTTTTTTTTTTTTTTTTTTTTTTTTTTTTTTTTTTTTTTTTTTTTTTTTTTTTTTTTTTTTTTTTTTTTTTTTTTTTTTTGCACTTAGCACAACTCTACAGAGATTCATTGAGGTGGTTGTGTTTGTCAATAGTCTGTTCCTTTATTACTGCTGAGAAGCTTTCTCTGGTATGGACGTACTACAATTTGTTTAACCATTCACTCACTGAAAGACATCCAGGTTGTTTCCAGTTTGAGACTGTTATAAATAAAGCTACTATAAACATTCATGAACAGGTTTTTGTGTATAATGTAAGTCTTCGCTTTTCTTGGATAAATGCATAGGAGTGCAATTGCTAGGTTGCATAGTAGATACATACTGAGTCTTTTTCATTCCTTTGAGTTCTTTTGTTTTGTTTTAAGAAAGTGCCAAAATATATTTCCATAGGAGCTGCACCATTTTGTATTCATATCAGCAATATATGAGTAATTCAGTTTTTCCATATCCTCTCCAGCATTTCGTATTTCACTACTAAATACTTTTTATTTTAGAAATTTGGATAGGTATTTAGTGGTACATTATGTGTGGTTTTAATTTGCATTTTCCTAATGGCTACTGAAGTTGAATATCCTTTCATGTGGTCATTTGTCATCATCTATATATCTTTATTGAAAAGTTTTCTCATATATTTTGCCAATATTCAAATTTCTTTGTTCTTACAGTTCAGTTTTGAAATTTCTTTATATATTCTATATACTAGTCCTCTGATGAATACGTGATTTGCAAATATTTTCTTTCACTCAGTAGCTTGTCTTTTCATACTCTATAGGATCTTTCACAGAACAAAGTTTTTAATTTTGTTGCAATCCAATTTACCATGCTTCCTTTTTTGAATCATAATTTTGATTTCACATGTAAGAACTCATCCAGTCCTACATCTTGAAGATTTTATCCTGCTTTTTATCTAAAACTTTTATGGTTTTATATTTAACATTTAAGTCTGTGATCCATTTTGCATTAGGTTTTGCATAAGGCAAGACATAGGTTATATTTTCTTTGACTTTATTTTTTTTGATTATGGATTTTTGTTTGCTTCAACATCATTTGTTGAAAGGCTACATTTCCTCCATTGAATTGCTTTTTACTTTTGTCAGTAATCATTTCAACATATGTGTATGTGTGTATTTCTGGGTTCTCTATTCTGTTACACTATTCTATGTGGTGTTTACCCTTCTGCCAATATCACACATACATTATTACTTTAGCTATATAAAATTTTTGAAATTGAGAAAATTGTACTTTATACTTTCTATTGCTCTTTCAAAAGTGTTTATTCTAGTCCCTTGGTTTTCACATAATTTTTACAATATTCTTGATCATGTCTATGAAAATCTTGCTGAAATTTGATTGAAATTATGTTAAACCTATAACGCTGTATGTCAATTTGGAGAATTACTGTATTTACTATTCTGAGTTTCCCAATCCATAAAAATGCTCACCATTATTTAGATCCTTGATTCGTTATTGGTGTGTAGTTATCAGCACACAAGTTTTGCACATGTTTTATACCTAAGTATTTCTAAAATTTAATTACTTACTTTTTAAATTAAGTGTTTATAGATGTTATTGTATTATGAATGTTTATTTTCATGTGTTCGATGCTAATATATAGTAATACAACTAATTTTTGCATGGCTATCTTATATGAACACTCAGTTTTAGGAGAGTTTAGTTTTTGTTTTTATTTCTTATTTTTGTTTTTTTATTTGTTTGCTTTTCTATTCTTTGATATTCTCTACACAGAAGATCAAGTGACTACAAATAGGGATGCTTATGTTTCTTACTCATCATTTGGATGAATTTTATTTTATTTTCTTGCCTTAATGAACTATCTGTAACTTCTAGCACTGAATTCAATAGAATGAGTAGAGTGCATATTCTTGCCTTGTTGATCTTAGGAGATAAGCATTCAGTTTTTTACCATTAACCATAGTGTTAGCTATAGTTTTTGTAGATTTTTTTTTTTTTAATTGAGGGATTTTCCTCTATTCAAATTTGTTGAGAGGTTTTTGTTGTTTGGTGATTTTTAAATCATAAATGAGTATTGAATTTTTTTTCAAGTGCTTTTTCTGAATCAATTAATACGATCATGTGAATTTTATTTCACAGCCTGTTAATGTCATGGAATATGTTAATTTATTTTTAAATATTGCTCCCGCTTTACATCGCTGAAATAAGCCCCACTTGGTCATGGTATATGACTCTTTTTATATATTGCTGAATTCTATTTGCTTATATTTTGTTAAGAATTTCTGCATATTTACCCATGAGGGATGTTTACCTGTAGTTTGCTATTTTGAATTGTCTTAGTTTACCAAGGTACAGTGGCAATATTGGCTTCATAAAATGACTTGGAAAGTGTAAACTATTCCTCTACATTCTGGAAGGGATTGTATAGAACTGGTATTAATTCTTTCTTAAATGTTTAAAAGAATTCTCCAATGAAATCTTATGCATGTACAGAATTCCTTTTCAGAAGTTTTTAAATTATGAATTTGACTTTCTTAATAGTTACAGGGTTATTCAAATTACCGATTTCATTTCGTGAAATGGCATACTTCATGGTTTTTTTAGGAAGTAGTTCATTTTGCCTAAGTTATCAAATTTATGATTACAGACTTGTTTGTTTGATTTCCTCACTATCCTTTTGGAAGTCTGCCAGGGTCAGTAGTGACAGATTGGCAATTTGTGTTCTTTTTCTTTTTTTAAAATCTGTCTTGCTAGAAGTTTGTCAATGTTATTGATCTTTACAATGGACCATCTCTTTCTTTCATTAAAATTTTCCATTTATTTTTCTGTTCCCAATTTCATTCATTTTTTGTTCTTTTCTTTATGATTTCTCTTCGATTTGGGTTTAGCATGTTCTTTTTTACTAAGTAATTGTCTAAAAGTTGTCCAGCATCCTAGGCTGCCCTTTTCCTAATCCTTTTATGAGACAGAACAGACATTCCTTGGGGCTTTTTTTTCTCTTCCAGTTGGAATTTCTAGATTTCTGACTTCTTTAGTGCCTACTCTGGTTGCTATTTGAGTCCTGAGTTCCATGGCTAGCCTGTCTTCTCTCCACCTTTTAATGTTTGTTTGGCATATAATGTCTTGATTTTTATTTGTACTTAGCAGGAGACATAAAGAAAAGTATAACTTCTGGAAAGAAGATGTCCGTTTTGAAATATCTTTGTTATATCATCTTGAAAAAAGTCTCCTCTGTTTTTTTGGTTTAATCATAGAAAATTTTGAACTCTACTAAATTTCATAGAGCAAATGTAAATAAGTGTGTTCCCTTTAGGCATAATTTACTATGCATATAAATAAGTAAATAGGACTCAATTATCATTTATAAGACAGAAAATTAGAGTGAATTCAGTTTTTGCCAGTAGCTGTTCTTTATATACTTAAAAAAGAGAAAAAAGTAAGCTAAACTGACTTGAGAAAAAAATAAGGAAAGCTATTATCCAGGGAAGTAAACTTACAATTAAGCCTACTAAAGCATTTTAAGAGAAAAAAAACAATGGAAAATTGTATTTTAATTCACAGTGTGGTAGTTGAACTGATGCCATCTTTTTGTGTAAAAAGTTTATAAAGTTATTTACCATCGCAACCCTGTTTTGTTGTAGACTTCAGATTTTTTTTTTCCTAATATTCAAGAAATATGTAAATATTCACCTGGGCTCTTACTGTATCTTAGTGGTTTTACTTCAGTTTTGAAAGAAATAAGAATATGTTAGCTTCTGCCAGTGTCCATCCAAAATGGTTTTACTTTGCATATACCTACATTTGTTTATATATCTTCATTTTTCAACCAGGATGCTTATGCATTTATAACAGTAATTTCCGTTATTGGCAAAAATGTCCAAAAGGTATTTTTAAAAAGCATTTCCCTTTTTTCCTGTACTATTCTTACTAATTTTTCTAAAACAAAGTAGAGAGGGAACATATCAATATTCATAATATTTGCTAAAAAGCAACATAAATAGCAAGTACATAGCTAAAGCATATATGCCAACAGAATTAAAATCACATGTATGTGTATGAATATCTATATCTGTATTCAGATTTAAATATTTTACTTGAATCAGAGTAAGTTTTGAGAGCTGGTCTGGCTCAACATTTTCTCAAGAGGCTCTTGAGTCTTCTTGGCTTCACCTCATCAAAATGTATCTCAAGAATGACGTTAAAATGGCAAAAGGCCAGACTCCCCAACAAAAAAAATTGAGCATGGTATGGGACTGGAGATAAAGGTACAATTTTAATTTTTCAAATGTCACCTGTTTGATAAGAATAATGCATAAATTTGTGTTAAGAAAGTTTCAAAAAAATCAAATTCATATAGGCTTAAACACTTTTGAAAAATCTTATAATGATGGTCTCAGATAAAGGTAGAAAGATGCTAAACACTTGTTATCTCAGGAAGATAATAGAACAGGTAGATTTAAGACTGCAAAAGATTGCCATATAGATGATTACAACTGACAATGAAATCAGTACACTCTTAGGCTACAGAAGGTAGTCTGCCAATGGCCGGGCAGACTCAGAAAGACAGTAGAATTGCATTGGAATTTATGTATCTGCCCAAGCTTATCCTTATTTATGCCTTCTCTTACTCAATACACATTAAATATCTGTGTACACAGGGCATAGTTTCAGATGCTTCAAATGTAAAGAAAGACACAGTTTTTTTTTCTTCTCTGCCCTCAAATAACTTAGAAACTTTCATAACTGGGACTGTAAGCCATTTAGAAAAGTACATAGTAATATACCTAAGATTAAAAGAAAATATGTGAATGACGTAGACCAAAAAAAAAAAAAAAAAAAAAACCTGAAAGAAGAATAAGACCTTATTGGAGCCAGTGATATTTAAGATAAATGGCAAGAACAATACATGGAAGTCAAATGTCCAAAACGGAACAGGACAGCAGTCCAAGTATTAGGGTTCTTACCCTCAGTACTATTGACATTGTGGAAAATTAATTCTTTGCGGTGAAGACTGTCTGCATCCCCATGTTGAAAAATGGCACCAGGGAGTAGGGTTTCCTGATTTAGCAAATACAGTTTAATACTTAAACACGTAAAAATACGAGACACTAGTTAAATTTTGAAATTCAGACAGACAACACAAAATATTTTAGTATAAGTATGTCCTATATTAATTTTGGTTTGTCCGACATTCAAACTTTACTGGGCTGCCTGTATTTTATCTGGCAATCCTAACTGGGGGATTAAATCATCTGTGTTTTAAAACCACTGAGTTAGGAGAAATGCAAGACCAAATTTCACAAGTGGGAGTTCACTAGTTGTGTTTGAGAGACAACGAATTGACTGGGCTTCAGCATTAAATGTGTATATCCTATGCACCTTCCCAGGACTGCTAGAGAGCATAAAGTGAGGAATTAAGAAAACACAAATTTCCCTGCCTCATGGAGATTACAGTGGAGATTATGTTATGGTCAGGTGAAGCCAGATAGTGATCACAGAGCTGAGTAAACTATAAGACTCACAGGTCAGTATAGACCATGTTTTTCTACTGCAGTATCAAACAACCCAAAAAATCTCTATGACTAAGAACAGTAACAAATTTTTTTTTGTTGCTGTTTACTCGATTGTTTTTTCCCTTCTCCTGTGTTACATGTACATCATGGTAGTTGGCTGGACCCATGCTTCGCACCACTTTCACTCTGGCCTCCAGGCTAATGCGGCAGTCTCTATCTGCAATATTTCTGTTGTTTGGGGTGAATAAAATGCGAGTGCAGCAAAATATATGCTGACTCTAAAGCTTCCATTCAGACTTCATTAGCCAAAGCAACCATGTTTCTCTAAGTGCAGGGGCAATGTGTAAAATTTCCACCAGTAAGTTCAAAACCATAAAACATTAAAAAGTTAAGGATTATGATATATTTGTTTCTCACAACAGCAGAACCTGATATTAGGACTTGGCTTCAGATAGTTTTTGCAGAATATCACTCCAGGAAGTTAGAATCAGGCAATGAGAAGAGTGAGATGGGGAAGGAAGAAAAAGCTATTGTGAGGGCATCCTATAGAGGCTGCTGTGCTGTTTTGGGCAAGGGGGGTTTGGATTGTCTCTGCTGGCACCTCCTGTGGAGCATTGGGAATATTTATTGGGGTTCTCTACTTGGAAAAACAGGATCCTAGACCATTTATCCACGGGCTTAGTTTCCTGGTGAGGGGCACCAAATAAGTTAACAGTAATACAGTTTGCCACATATGAGATGTCAGATGCTCATAAGGGCTACTAAGAAAAAGGCAAAACAAAACAAAAGAATAGGAGGGTTGTATAGATAACGAAGCCAGTGAAGGGTTGATTTTATCATATTTGTTAGATATTTAGGAAAGGTGACATCTGAGCAAAATTCTGAAGGTAATGTAAGAGATCTTCATGGATATCTGAGGGCAAAAGATACTAGGCAGAATAACAGCAGCTACAAAGGACCTGTCACAGTGTACCTAGCACATTCAGGGTGCTGGAGTTGGAATGCTGCCAGTGAGAAGAACGGTTGTAAATACTAGGTCAGAAAGAAAAGGGGAGCTAGGATATCATGTAGATCTATGTAGGCCACAGCAAAGATTTAGGGATTACTCCCAGTGAGATTACAGCCACTGAAAAACAATTTAAAGCAGAGAAGGGACATTATCTGACTTAATAATTTAAAAAGATTACTCTTGCTGCTGTGCTGAAGTGCACTGTAAGAGAGAAAGATCAAAACCAAGAGAGACCAGTTCAAAGATCTCCTATGGCAATGACGGAAGTGAGAAACTCATTTAAAGAAGATGGTAGCAGCAGAGGTAGTGAAAAGTCTTCAGAATCTGGATATGTTATGAAAGTAATCGGCTTTTACTGATGAATTCATATGTGATGTGAGAGAAAGAAGATAATCAATATAAGCAATCTGCAAGATGGGGTTGCCCGTAACTGAGTTGATGAAGATCTCAGAAGGTTTGGGGCTTGAGAAGAACAGGTACTTGCCTTGGTCACGCTAAGTTTGAGAAGCTTAAAAGGCATCTAAACAAAAATATTCTATAAGCAATTGAAAATGAGAGATTCAAGCAGGAAATTTAAATTGAGAGTCATCAGTGTGTTAGATTTTAAACCATGAGATTCAGTGAAATCATAAAAAGAGTAAGGTATGAAAGGTTTAAATAATTATTTCTGTTCTGATTACCCTGTAGAATCAAACATAAAAATTTGAAACAAGAAATAAAACCCAAAGCCTCACTTTATCTTGACTGTATTGTGTGTTTACCAAGGGCTAAAAATGGATGTTTCTAGAAACACGAAAAATTGTGCTTATGCTGGTACAATTCTTCATTATAATATTTTATTTCAGAGATTCATAAGAAAAGCTAGCCTATGTGAATTATGCCAAAGATAAAGGATATGTTCATAGCAATCACTGTGATTGATATCTAAAAACTTTATTTCTTTAGTTTAAATCCAGAATACTCATTTTTTATGAGGATACAATTATCCATGGATCTCTTGAATTTTTGCACATCTATGAGTAAATTGCCTTTGGGACTATTTTTTTGAGTATGGTTATATAGCACATAATCTTGAAATTTAGGTAGTCTTCTTCCTGAGCTAAGGTTAGCCAGACTTTACTATCCCATTTTAAAAGTTTCAAGCCCTCTAAGCTCCTAGTTTCCTTTTTGTAACACAACCCACTTTGGGTCCAGGTTGCATCTGGCCCCTTCTGCATTTCTCTGCATAATTGAGATCTCATGAAACTTGTGCAAGAAAATGCTGATAAACTGGCTATTGTTTTTTTCTGAATAATGGTGTCCTTTTCCTCTGACCCAGGATACTGTTTCTTTTGCTGCTATCCATGACACTGTTGCTGCCTACCACGGTGGGTTGTAGTCTGAGTCAATATCTCATACCTTCTACAGTTATTGACAATTGCCCACCTTGCTGCTTAGCTCTCTCATGTGTCTCTAAGATGCTTCAATCAAATATTCTTCAGCCACTCTCAGGATTAATATGCTTTGGAGAGAACAGCTGTTAAGAATATATACCTTCCTCTTGTTGCATGACATGAATGCTTGAGCCAGCATTACTGATCCAGTCCACAAAGGCTCCTAGCCTGTATTGGACAACACAGGATATCCAGAGGAAAGGATCATTATCATCATCTCATTCCTAGTATGTCTGATGCTCTTGTACATTTGAGATCTAATCCAAGGAATCTGTACTCACCACTGGGGACCTAGAACAGAAGCTCTTAAAAACAGTGAGGGTTCTTCAGACCTCCCCAATCCCAGCCCTACATCCCTCCCCCAAGGGTCAGGGCTTATGACTCTGAGCTCTGCCGCCATGTGACAAGATTATTCTAAAGCCCATCAATGTCTCCCCTTCTCCCCTGTGTAATATTTCCTACCTACAACCTACAAAGAAAACCTTGGGGTGCAGAAGGGCATCCACAATCCAAACATCTGAGCAGTTTTTGCAAAAGGGCCCATCTTTAGCCACTTCGTACCAATTTACATCTGAATCATGCCAGAAACTCCCTAAGACTCCTGAAATGCCCTGGCCATCCTGCCATATCTCTGCATGGTATAAGTTTTAGCTTATTTCTATCTCTTTCTGGCCAGGCCCCAGCTGCCTCTCTCATGTCCAAGGGCCTAACTGAAGGGAAAATAAATATTTCCATGGAGGAGGCTGCCATAAAGATACTGACAGAGGGGGTTTCTCTCAAATGTAATGCACTATTCTGATGGGGCAGTGAGTGGCCTCCTTCTAGCAGTACATCAGGCTGAAGTACCATCTCTATGATAGTGTGCAGAAGAATCCTGCCCGGGAGGGAGATTGGACTAGAGGACCTCTGAGGCTTCTTCCAATACCCCTGAATACTGAAAGCCTTCATATGTGCTGCCTCCTACACGTAAGGCATACACATGACACTCACAAAATCCAAACTGATTATTATTACAAATTGTATGTGTATGTGTGTGTTAATTTTCTAAGTCTGATCGATGATTTGAAATTCAGATCTTAGAATATTCTAAAAATGTTTAAAAATTTCAATCTTAAACACTAGTCTAGGCATCACTTACTAATAGTCATAGAGTTGATAAATGTCCCATTTTACCAAACAATTCACCAAAACTGCTGTATGTAAGATAAATAGTATGATATTTAAACAGGTAGACATAGAAAATATCATTCTTATTATAAGAAATTAAAAAGCAGTAAATCATATCTAATTTATATTAATGTTTTGAAGTATCTAAAAATGTGACTGTAGACTGTAATAGACTAGGCTTGTTAATGTCTGCTAAATTAGTAGAATTTGGTTTTTCCAAAAAAGAAAACAATAGCTTTTATATGAAAAATAAAGATAATAATAATGAAAGAAAAATAAGTCATAATAAAAGAAAATAATATTAAATAACAACAATAATATAAGAAAAATAAAATAAAACAATAATAGCAATGACAACAGAATCAATCAAAATGAATATTATTCTTTCAGATTCTCATGTTACTATCAAACTAATAGATAGGATATAGATAGTATAACATCAAGAGTTGTAATTAGTTATTTTTTTTAAAGTAATCATTAATAACTAATTTATTTCCCCAAATGGAAGACTTAAAGGATCTAAGGATCTAAAAACAACTTTACTATGTTGAATAGTGTCTCTCCAAAATTCATGTCCACCAGGAACCTCAGCATATGAATGCGTTTATACATAGGCTCATTGCAGGTGTAATTAGTTAACTTGAGCTCATATTGAATTAGAATGGGCACTGAGTACAATAGCAGGCATCCTTAAAAGAAGGCGATGTAATGATACAGAAACATGGGAGAGGGAGATGCCATATGCTGATAAAGGCAAAAACTGTGATAAATGTACAATATAAGGAAAGCCAAGGAATGCTGACAACCACCAGAAGTTGGATGACAAGACACAGAATAGATTTTTCCTAAGTGCCTCCAGAAAGAACCAACCCTACCAACATCTTGATTTCAGATTTTGGCTTCTATGATGAATAGTTTGTATACTCCCAAAATTCATGTATTAAAATTTTCACCATCCATGATTATGGAGGCTGGGCATTTGGGAGATAACTAGATCACGATGATAGAGAGCTTATGACTGGAAATAATGTTCTTACCAAAGGGACCCCAGAAAATTCTATTGCTCTCTTTCTCCCATATGAGGATAACATGAGAAGACTGCATTCTGCAAGCCAGAAGATGGCACTCATGAAAAACTAGGTATACTGGCATGCTGATCTCAGACTTCTAGCCTGCATAACTGTTAGAAATAAATTTGTGTTATTTATAAGCCACCAAGTCTGTGGTACTTTATTATAGCAGCTTGAACTAAGTAAGACAGACTCCTGAACTGTGAGAGACTAAATTTCTGATATTTTAAGACAGTTTGTAGCACTTCATTCAAGAAGCTCTAGGAAACTAACGCACGAAGAAAATTAGAATTGATATTTTATAAAAATAATCATTATTATTTGACAAAATGACACAAACTCTCATTAGTCAGCAATCTACACATCAGAATTTGGATTTTCAAATCTAGGCAGAACTATATAGTGTTGTTGTGTTTTCCTTTGCTTTAAAACTGGTCATTGAGGAAGAGTCAATTCTCCCTTCTGGGTTGGAGCTTTTCATTTATTTTTCTTTGTTATCATCAAATTATCACTATGATCATTATCACTGAATCCATTATAATCAACTTCCACAAAACTATAAACAGATATCAAACTATTTAAGCACTTCATTTAGTTTAGTGAAATTTTGGATGTATGATCCCTGTCATAAAAGACATAAAGAACAACCGTTATTGAACAAGCACATTAATAATTAAGAGTGCACTTCCCTCCCTTAAGCCCATTTGTAGCAAACATCATTACACAGAAATGTTCTTTTTAACCAAGTTATTTCTACCACGGGCAGATGGCCAATACTGAGTGAACTCCACTAATGTGATTGTATTGAACTCTCTACAATGAATCAAATTACACTGTGGATGATTTCCATGGTCTCTATCCCAGCAACAGTCATTTTCAAAACAAAATATAAGTGTAATTTGCATTACCAGAGTGAGTCAAGTGGGTCCAAGCCCAGAGATTTGAGACCAAAGAAGTTGAAAGAGAGATTTTTTTTTTTACTTCTTCATTACACATTTTCAATTTACATACTCCTGAATCTCAGATATTGTCAAGTCATTCTCCAAAGGCCTCCTAGAACCTTAAACCTAACTCGTTGAAACTAAATGTTCGGAATCTTGCCAAAAGAGAGAGGGAGAGAAAGCGGTAAGGAGAGAGGAAAAAAATCGGAGATCAAAGAAGAGTAGGGGTAAACCGTGGCAAGAAAAGAATTGAATCATTTCTTCGTAACTCTTCAGTTCATTGCATAGGGGTGTGGAGATGACAGGAAACATTTCCCTTTTTCCTCCGTTGAGTTCAAAGCATTTTTTTTTCCTTGCTAATGAATTAGAAAAACTGGGCATCAATTCAAATTTTACTCTAATTCTGCTGACTGGAAATTTGATATCAAATAAAAGATTCATTATAAGATAAGCCTATAACAACAAAACTGAGTGGAAATACTGCATTTCATCATAATGGAATTTTACCTCTATCAGCTTCTGCAACATATTAATGAATTATAAAATAAAAGTAAAAGTATTTTAAATTCAGGGAATTTTTATTTAAAAATTAAAAGTGATGATGCCACATTTATACCAGACAGCATTTATTTTGTTCATAAAATAAAAAAAAACTGCATTAGCATTAAATACAACATAATTGCCATGAATTATTTTTTAATGTCAAACATCTGAAGGATATTTAGTGTATATCAGTGTATTAATGTAAGACATGGTGGGCATAATTTACTTTTTCAAGATAAGAATGGGATATTTTTCAGGACACATAAAGTATGAAAGACCTGTAAAAGGATAATTTTACTGCCCCTTTTGTTTTACACAAAACAATATTGCTCAAAACTTACATTTCACCACAGAGCTTTCAAAATTATTGTGAGCTTTTTTCTCACTGATGTCTGAGAAGGTCTAGACTACCCACATTCTTAGATGGCAGAGCCATAGAGTTTTCCTCAACTCTTCAAGAGTTGACATCCCTTAGAGAAATGGGTGATGTTCTAGACTTACTACAAGCTCTGCTAAGGCAGAATGGTTAGAAATAAGGTACAATCATAATTCCATCTCATATGATACATGAGTTCAATAGGCACAGTCTCTTCCATTTTTTTTCTTTTTTTACAACAGAGGTCTTTCACAGGAACTTGAAAAGGCTTACGTATTTTATTTCTTACAAAACGTGTAGGTTTTTTTTTTCTGAAATAGATACACAAGGATTTTGCTATGAGTCTGTAAAAATTGTTGTCAAAAGTCATATTCTTTATTTTTATGTTTATCTGAAAAAAAGGGAGGCAGCGTTACATACAGAATGAGAGGGAGCTTTAGACCTAAAAAGGGAGAATTTAATCAAGGGTCTCCCACCAAATTTAGAAACATATATCTCATCCATGACCTAAGAAGACACCCTAATGATGAAAACAACAATGTATAATTATGTAACCTTAAGATTTCACAGTTAACTTTCAAATCCCTCTTTGTTTAACCAGCATGGCACCACTATTTAGGTGGGCATTGTAATCTATACCTTACTTGAGAAAAAACTGGCTTCAAATCTCCTATGTAAATAAACAAAACTCATGACTTGGAGTTAGGAGTTCTGAGCCTAATTCCTTTGCTGTATCCTCTCGTCCCTCAGAAAACCTTCCTGCTGTATTAACACAAATTGCCTTTGCTATTGTAGACTCTAAACATTGAACATTAAAAAAATGTATTGCCAATTTTGAAATGCACAGTGCATTATTACTAACTGTGGTCATGACACTGTACAATGGACTAAAAGTTATTTCTCCAATCTAACTGGAACTTTGTCCCTTTGGTCAGCATCTTCCTCTTCCCCATCCCCTCTTACTCAGCATCTGGTAACCACTTTTTATTCTGTTTTTATGAGATAAACTTTTATAGAGTCCACATATAAGTTCTATAATATTAACTTTTTGTGCCTAGCTTATTTCATGTAGCATAATATTTCAAAATTGCTTAAAAAACAGAATTTTAATGTTCTCACAACAAAAAATTGATGTTAGTGAGGCTAGTTAGACATGCTAATTAGCTTGATTGAATCTTTCTACAGTGTTATATGAGATCAAAACATCACACCGTACCCCATAAATATACATAATTGTCATTTGCCAGTTAAAAATAAGTAAATAAAAAAGAGGTTGCTGTCTAATAAGGAGAGCAGACAAATATCTGACAGTACAGTGAAATAAGCATAGAATGCAAGCATAAATCCTATAGGAGTGCAGAAAAGAGATGCTGAATTCAAACCAGAAGCATCCCAGGGAGGGTACAATAGAGTGGATATTGGTGTACCACCCGAATTCATATTTTGAATCCTAATCCCCAATGTGATGGTATTAAGAGGTGGAGTGTTTAGAAGGTAAATAAGTCATGAGTATGGAGCTCTCATGAATGGTTCTAGTACTCTTATGAAAGAGATCCCAGAGAGCTCTCTTGCCATCCTTGCACCTAGTTAGGATAGAACATAAATTCAACGGTGTACAAATCAGGAAGGATCCTCACCAAAGCACAACCATACTGGCACTCTGATCTTGGGCTTCCAGCCTCCAAAGCTGTGAGCAATAAATTGCTGTTGCTTAGTAAGAAAAAAAAATGATCTGACATTGCAGGATTTCAGAGAGAACCCCTTTTTGTGGTTCTCCTCTTCTTCCCTCATATTGAAAAAGACTATCACTGAGCTTGCAATTGCTCAGAGGTTTAAATGCGAGGTCATAAATGTGAAACTTCGCATTTTAGTAAAGCTTTTTACTCAAACCTATCTCAAAATTGTATTTCCTCTCCTTTCGTGCCCTGTTATTACTCGTGTGCATGCTGTATTTCCTTTTCCAATCAGAGAAATATCCTGAGAGCAGAGTCTATTTTATTCTTTTATTTAATATATTCTTGCATCAAGGCCTAGACTGATATAAAATTTTAAGTCTAATGAGAACAGTAGAGGGACTTTCTCTAGGGGTCGCTCCTGCTTCTACCTTAGGTCTCCACATATTGAGCAATAAAAGCATATAACTTTTTCTGCACAAGATTTTGGTGGTGGTTCCTTGGACAATAATCAGGGATTTCTAACAGAAGCTATCTCTTTCCCGTGGGTGTGGAGGAGGAGAAGTTACAGATAATGATGGAAGAGAACTTGTATTTACTGAACACTTCCAGGAGGCAGAAATGTGACAGGGAGATTAATCCTCACAGCGATGCTGAAAAGTATATTTTCTTACCTCCATTTTATATATGAAGATATCAGAGTTCATAAAGTTTGAGAAACTCTTCCAAATTACTCACCTTTAAAGTAGCATGGACCATACTAGATACTATTATTTCTTTCCTTCAAGTATCTGCTTTTTTCCATTGTAGTATGCAAAGTGGTCCTCAGCCCAGGGGCTTCTGGCTTCCATGATTATAGTGCATAGTTTTTAAGTCTCACCAATCTTGAGAGCAGCTATGTCTTTGCAGCAATAGGGGTTTGCACAGGGGAGAATGAGGCAGCAGTGGAATTGGTGAGTTTTCAGAAAGAAGGCTGACTGTAAAATAAGATTTACAGTTGAGGAGTCTCTACTGAGCAATGGAGAGAGTTCTACTCCAAGTAGAGGTAATGTCATGTGCAAAGGCACAGAACATTCAAGTGTGTGTTGTGATGAAACAAAAAAAAAAACAAATAAGCAAACAACAACAAAAACCAAATTCCTCACACTTATAATAACGCTGACCAAAAAAATTTTTTTTTTCTGAAAATTAACAAGATCCAAGGATCATATTTCTGTTGTAAAAGAGGGAATGTATTTTTGAGGAATAAAAAGAAAAAAAAAAAAAGAAGAAGTAGAAGAAGAGAAAGAGATGGAGAATAGCCTGGAGATGCTTCTATGACATTTGTGTTGGTCCAGGAACTTAGCAGTGGTTTCGCAGGAAGATGTAATTGATCACGCAAAGGGTTTCTCATATTTTTTAAACAAAATAAGGTGAATGTTATATTAACATTTAAAATGATTAAATACTAAGTGTTAATGTGTTTCTTGAGATAATTTTACTCAGAACTTTGTAAATTTAAATATATAGTACAAGTTTCACAACTCTATAGAAATAGATTTTGCTTTTGTAATTTCAAAAATTTAGAAAATGAACTTTATAATGTAGAAAAACATAAAAATTAATTTATGTAATCTAGGAGGAACAAATAGTCATTTGGTCCTCTTAGTTTAGACTTCTTTTTTTTAATATAAGAAAAGATACTAAAGAGAAGCTCATTGTTTCTCTTTTATCTCTTCCATACCATTTCTACCATTTCTCCTCAGTCTTTAGAGGCAGTTCTTGAACTTACATAATTATCAACGAATACGTATTTTTTCAGTATATTTTTAACCTTATAACCTTATTATATATCTGCATTAACAAAATATGTTTTGCTGTTACTTTTAAAAAATATATAGGTGACAAACACAGGATATTTACTTCTCCTCCTTTCATTTCTTTTCTACCAAAAGCTCTAAGACCATAAAGTCTCCTTTGATTCTTTTTGGAATAAGAAGGTAATGAGGGACAAGGAGATGTTTTGCCAATTCTTTTGCTCTAATGAAGAGTTAAAAATAAAAATATCTCAAAAAATACATTGTGGAAGGAAAAATGTTCTATATTTATAATTTGATATGGGTAAAATCTATTCAGAGAACCAATCAACCATATATATATATATATATATATATATATATATATATATATATATATATTAGATAAAGACCAAATCATGACACTCAGATACTGAGTTGAGTCAGGGTGAATCTGCAAGACAATATATAAAGACCAAAATGAGATTACTGTTTTTGAAGTCTACTCAGGGGATTAATTTATGAAAATATATTAACAGAAGCTTTATAATTGTCCAGATCATATTGTTTTGAATTTAGAAAAACCATTTTTTTTTAAGGTTGGTAAAGGGCCTGGGTGCTGTGCATGTATGTTGTAGTTAACAAGAAGCTATAAAATTGAGGGATGTTTTTATAACCTGGCTATTAATTACTTGAATAAGTAATTATTCAAATGAATATCTTCTTGTTCAAAACGAGGCCTTTAATTTCTTAATCATTCCTTCAAAAGAGTTCTACATTATTATTTAAACCCTGAAGTAAATACAGTTTGGGAAGAAGCCAGAAGCTGAGTAAAATTCCCAGAGCTCTGGATAATCTGAGCTGTAACAACGTGAGGATGCAATTCAACAAACCTTGTGTGGATACTCATGTGTTCTGACATATTGAATCAGCATTTTCAATTAATTAAGAAATTATTAATTAACCCACATTAGTACAGCCTATAGTATGTCTTTCAGGACTAAGTCTCTGTGGAATTAATTTACTTAATAAATATTTATTGGGTGCCCCCTAAATTCTGGGTACTATTCAAGGTTTTATTGATACCATAAAAAATGATAAATAAAATAAAAAAATGATAATAAACATATTTTTATCCTTCTAGAAGTCTAAAAAAAGAAGAAAAGGAAATAGAACAAAGCCTTCATAAAGTATTGCATAACATATTCTTGATTGGAATGTATGAATTCCCAACCCATTCTTCATTCTCTGGGTTTTTATTGCTTCAGGTATAAGAAAATGTTTTCAGTGTTAGAATTTTTTTATTTTCTTCTTTTTTTATTTCTCCCTGCTACTTTGAGCTTATATATTTTTGTAAGCTCGCATATTTTATACTTTCATAAAGATTAATGCATTTGCTCAAATTCTACCTAAGCAAAATGTAATGTGGAATAGTTGAAAGGGCAGTATATCTATCATGTTTCAGGTAATATAAATAGAAGGATAAAAAAGTCAGTGACATACTGTCACCATTTAAATATAATAAGTATAGTGAAATATTTTTCATTTTTTTCAGAACACTTTTTTTATTAAATACTCCTCTAAAAAATTTCTCAAAAAATTCAAGCTCAGAATATCAATGTCTAGGAAGGAAATGCACAACGGCAGGTTATCTCAAAGGAATCATGCAGAACAAATGTACATTCTTTTACTTTATACTAATATTTTCAAAATATCTCACTCTAGGATACTTTACCCACATATCAGCAATTAATTTCCCAAGAAACCGCTAAAACAGAATATTTTCATGACTGTTTCTCCAAACTAAGCCAAACTTTGGGGTCACTACAGCTTTAGTGACAAATGTCATTTCCATTGGTACTACTAATTGCCAAAATATCAATTCTTACCGTTAAATAAAATAAAACTATTTGAGTTTTGCTTGGAAGCTTAAGTGCTCAGCCAGGGACCACATTTCTCAGAGTCCTCTGTGTATTTTATGGCTATGTGACTGAATTTGGGCTATATGACTGAGTTTCGGTCAATGGCATTTATAAACGTAATGGATACAATTCCATTTTATCTCTTTACCCTTGACTTTCTCTTTTGCTTCCTTCTGTTTGTGAACAGGTAGAAAGAATCACTACCTTAGCTCCGACAAGCATGTTAAAGTTGTCCAACTATTCTGGTTTCATGGATGACCTTATGGAAGAGAGAATTAAACATCAATGTTATTTGAGGCATTATATTTTTGTGTATCTTTGTTACAGAGATTAGCATTTAACCTAAATATTGGAATAATAATCTGGTTTTCAAGTTTTGGCTATTTTTTTTTCACTTTAACATTAAGCTCATTCTCATGTGGGATAGCTTGTTTTAAAAATTATGTACAATTATTTCCCTCCCTCGGTTCACACCCTTTTGCAATGTGACTTTGAATTTATTTTCATAAATGTCTTAATGCATCTAGCTTTCGTTGTCTGATTCTGATAAGAACTTTTTAATACACATACATGTGAATGAATAAAACATTATCTTTATTCCCCATACAATCATATAACTTTTAAAGTTACATATTCTTTTAATAAATAGGTGAAATTGGAATTTAAATAACATCAGTCCTATATGCCATATGATTTTATGTGTTCCACAATCTTAAGGTATGCATAGGCCTGATCTTCCTTTTTGGTCACATAATTCCATAAACTTCAAATACTTAAAATTCTAAATAAATCCTTCTATAACCAATAGACTGGCAACCACTAGTGTACTGGATCATCCTAGATCTAATTGGTTACTAAAGCTAGGCATGGTGGTATTCTATAAGAGAGGGGCAGTAAAAATTATTAATAACCATTCTTTAGAATGCATAGAGGTATTACTTGTTACAATTGCATTCTATCTTACACAACTCTGCTAGTATTTCTGTTCTTTCAGCTTAGACTTCATTTCATTTCTGGGAAAATAACTATTAATAAATCCGCCTCATAAAAGTTCACATAGTGCTTTTCTATTACATTTGTGTTAAATCTCATTTAGTAGGGAGTGGACTACTCTGCAAAACAGTATATGCCTTATAAAATTGTTTTGAGGGTTAAATGAGATATCACATAAAGTGAATTCAGGTTAAGTATTCTTATAAATATTAGCTAAAGATATCATTATTGTCATTGATAATTATCATCTATAACCGACTTTTTGGATACTGATCATCACTTTTAGCACAGTCCGTGGTTTCCGTCACATCTTCTCAAGTCTTCCTGCCATAACATTATTTTACTCTCTTCCTATGTAATCCTATATATTTTTTCAAGCATAGGCCAAAACCTTGTTTTTCCTAAGAACATTGCTAATGATTTTTTCCTTCTTTTCTCCTTTTGCTGAGCTCATTTCACATGTATCGCTACTACCACTACTACTCTTCTTTGAAATGTTTATGTATCTGCTTTCAGTTACGTCACTTGAATTAAATTAACAGTCAGTTAGTTGGAATAACATACACAGAAAAGCGAATGATATAAACTAATCTTAGGAGTATAGCTTGATGAATTTTTATGTAGCATACACCAATGAAACCACCATCCATATCAGGATAGAAAACATTTCCAGCAGCCCATAAGGTTTGCTCATATACTTTCTTAGGCTGTATCAACTTCAGTTTACCTCCCCAGGTAATATCTACTTTCTTGACTTATGTAAACAGATTAGTTGCTTGTTTTTGAACTAATGTATGAATTATAATCATTATAATTTTTAAAAAATCTATTTTGAAATAATTATAGATTTACAGGAAGCTATAAAGAAATATACAG